>LBFL01030721.1:2961-13521 GCA_000988845.1 Hypochthonius rufulus
AAATGTAATGCATTCATGTGTCTTAATGCATATGCCCTGCACTTTAAACCCGTTTTTCTCACATTCGCATACATATGACTTATCCCTTTCATGCACAGTACTCAAATATTTAAAATGCTAATGCAAAAATAATCAAAATATTTAAATGCAAAATGTAACCGAAAATTTTCATTATTACATAAAACTATGTATCCCTAGAATAGCGAAGTTCAAAATATCGAAATCCGAAACAGCGAAACCGGTAATAAGTTATTAATTGCTATTATTAATTAATTATTACTAATAACATTATAGTTTAATTATTTATACAATTATGACTATAGATATTTCGGGTTTCGCTATTTTGAATGTAAACCTATATTATTACATAACAAAAAACATTAAAATTATAAACTGTAATGAAAATTTTCTTAAGAAAATAACTCTTTAAATTTATTTAAATAATTATTACAGGGTGTATCACAACTAGGTCCACTTTTTTAATGTTATTCCTATGGGAAAAGTGGACCTAGTTATGATACACCTTGTATGAGCAGCAAAATATGTAACATCAAATGGTAAAACATCAAATTAATACGTTCACAATAATAGAAAACACATCTTTAAAAGATCACCATTCATTGGCAATGAACCCATGTTATGTCACTACAGAACTTCCCTCGGATAATCCATTAAAAATCTCAATAAATCTATTTAAACAAATAATATCCCTGAATATTGATATGAAAATTTCCATCATTACACGTCTCCGGTCATTCGAGTAATCATATGCCCATTGATTGACGGTCATTGTACCGAAAATGTTAATCACATTCATTACGAGAATATCAATCAATTGTTTCACTGATTAAAATTTTAATAATTTTATAGTAAACTCTTTTATAATAATCTACTAATATTATTACACTCGACTCTCGGTTTATGTCCTATTAAATTTATGTTTTTTCAGCTTTATGTTCGCATATTTTGAAAACACTTTTAACTTTAACATTAAAATTACATTTCTTTCTATGTCCGATTTTTATTTGTGTCCGATTTTTATTTGTGTCCGATATTTTCGAAACCCATCGGAGGACATGAATCGAGTGTAATTTGTAATTTTTATATTATATTCAGAAATATTTTATAAATGTGAAATTTTTGATATTTCTAAATGAAAGATATCTAGTAAAAGGTTAAATAGGAAAAAGATACGCCAAAAATATACTCAACTGATCCTTGAAACTCTAGATACGATCACGTATATTAATACACCGATTTCATTTGTATTAAAAACAAAATTTGACTTTTTTTGTTAATATTAAATTTGAAAAAATATCACTGTATTAAACATAAATTAACATAAATACCATATGTTGCTATTTGATTTTAAATTTTTTAATTGTTATTTAAGCAATATTAATATCGAATCATATTTTATTGTGAATCATTAATTTATTGAAAATTCATAAATAATTTATTATGAAATTATTCAAGAAAAATGTGAATAAATATTAAAATCCATGAAAACCATGATTATGCTGGAAGTGAATCTAATATATCAAATATTGTTGAAATCGGTGATTTATACGTTTTCTTCATTTTCACCGCATCGTGTTTCGGTACATCGGGATGTATCAATAAATTGTCACATTTTTCAGAACCGTCAGTATATTGACCGCACAGATATTTGAGGGCATCGAACAGTGATGTATCCAAAAGGCTTAAGAGTCCATCGATGGATTTACGTGGACATTGTGATGATCCTTGATTTACATATTCATAGGCTATGCACTGACGCATCTCATAATACTTACTAAAGAAGGAAATTACAAAAAAATAATTAATAATTAAATTGAATACTTAAATAATTAAATATTTGAATTAAATAATAAATTTATTAATAAACTTGATTAATTACCAACAAATTAAAGGTATCTTCTGTTTGTCATTTGCAACTCTTATGGGCTGAATGTTTTTAATATATTTCTTATAGCATTTGACAGTACCATTATTTGCCGAATTTCCGCACTTTCCGTATGAAATATAATTATTACGATGAGTCTCTGTTGAATTACAGTGCTTTTTAGCCAATTTCCTTATTGAGTTAATTGCTAAATTTGAGACATGTTTTGATGTATTTCTGAGACACTGATAAGTGAAATCATATCCCCAATCGAGATAATAAAACGTATCACTGTAATAATTTAAATATATAATTACTAGATATGATTGAAATTAGGTAATACACAAAAACCTCCGTAATTTGAACCGTCTATAACTTGAAAACATATATAACTTGAACTGGTTATCAAGAACCGATTCTAATGATTTACATTATAAATTAACTTCGATTACTTGAAAACCTCCTCATCTTGAACAATAATTTTAGACCGCAATATGTTCAAGTTATGGATATTTTTGTGTATGATATGTAAAGTCATATAGATAAGTTAATATTGCATTTTATCTCAAATGTGTCTAAACAAAACAAACAAAAGGGACATTAATATTAAATACAATATTTGTGTATTTAATATTAATGGTACAGGGTTGTCATTGTTAAACTTTCGAAAGTTCCGCAGCAAAACAGATCAAAATTTATTATTTAATGCAAAATATGTTTTTCATTTAATTCACACATGAGGTAGACAATAGTATGAGGCCTCATATAATATCAGAAAATTATGGGGAAATAAAGAAATTTTATCAGATAAAAAGGATTAAATAAAGTCACAAATTCCTTAAATGCATAAAACGTCAGTTCAATGAACATCGTAGCAACAGATAAGATTATTGAACATATTTTTAATTACGTAATAAATTTTGATCTGTTTTAATGCAGTACGTTTGAAAGTTTTATATTGATGACCCTGTACATTTTAGATTTAATGTCTAACCCCCCTTAACGTGAACATTAGAGACGTATTGCGAAATATTCTAAAACGTGAACAGATCCAGTAGCAGTTTATTTATATTGCAATAGTAATGAATCTCTAGTTTTATAGCGTGAAAACCTCCATAACGTAAAAAAAAAATTAGAATTTCAATATGTTCACGTTATGGAGATAATTTATATGACTAAATACACTTAAATTTATTTACTTGCAGTGCGGGACCAATTGCTCCTCATTTACGGGATATCGGCGTTCACTATCACCAAAATTTGATACATGAGTTACATATTCGTCAAACGTATCCATTGATCTATTGTTGCATTCCATTTTATATTTTGCTGAATATTTTTTGCCACAATACACCAATTGGCAAAACAATACAATTAAAAGTGAAATGATTAAATACTTCATGATTTAAAGTATTTTAAGAAAACTTTAATATGATATTAAATAATTAAATATAAGTAAACTTAAGATGTTCCTTTATTCACTTTTTCGGTGATTTGACACTAGAATTATGTTGGAATTGACTTTTATGGGATTTCAACGGTCATCACTTTCTAACATTTAAATTAAATTATATTAACACAAAAACAGGATCTTCAAGTTATTTATGCGATTTGTTATGAATTTACCATTAAAGGGTTAATGCCATTGAGACGATTTACGCAATAATTTGTACATTCACATTTCTTAATTAATATCAATAAACTTTTAATATATGTACTTTATTCTTATTTCGCTCAGATATTGATATAGACGTTCACATTTATTTTTTCGCTTAAATTTTATAAATAATTTTTGTAATAGTGAATTATAAACATAGACATTGTATTGTCCATACACTTGTAAAACAAATTTATATGATGAGCTCTATATTTTTCTGGTGAATATTATTATGTCTTCTTTTTTCATTTTATTATTTCCTCAGATCATAATTTTTCGATTAAATTTTTTTACAATTTATCTGTGCATATAAAAAATTTCTTTTTATATCTATTGCATCCAAATTTTAATAAATTAATTCCAATTTTCTATATGTTTGATAATATACAATAATTATTAATATACTAGATAGAACTAGCAATGCCTATATACTTAACAATTTAAATTATAAAATTTAAGAATAAACAAATCTATTAAAGCTCTTATTATAATATCTATATTATTAAAAGAATTGTGTGTTCCGTCTTTCGTCTTTCGTCTTCCGTCCTCCGTGTGTCCGTCTCTCCCATAACAATACTTTTCATTGTTAGCGCGTGAATGGTTATGCATTATCAAATGAGTATCTCTGTGCATGAAAGGGATATGTCATATGTATATGAATGTGAGAAAAACACGTTTCAAGTTTGGGGCATATGCATTCAGACACATGAATGCATTACATTTATTTCAAATACATTATAATTCTGAATCAGAATCAAATGTATTAATTAAATCATCATTAACTTCCGGATTAATTCAATATTTTTCATAGAATGATATGCCAATAATTTGATATATCATTTATTAGGATCTTAGGTATAGATATCCAATGTTATCTGAAAGAACCGGTTAACTGCATCTGCGAACTTCATACACAAAAGTACTCAAATGCATTGCAGAGGCTAACGTTTAGAGTTTTACTATTTTTAATTGTTGCGCGTGACTCTAATTGAATGTTTAATACATGAGTTTAGTAATAGTGTCGCGCGATATTTTTATTGTTTTAAATGCATTGCAGAAACATATGATATTCACGGGTTTTATGTTTATGCATCAGATTTTGTTAATTGTTACGTTTGTATATATGTATACTGAATATATATACATATATATATATATATATATATATATATATATATATATATATATATATACATATACATAAATACATACAGTGAAATCTCTATAATTTTATTTCAACGGGACTGAACATTTTACTGAAAATACAAAATGTATAAGATACATATAAACCTCTCTAACGTAAACCCTCTCTATCGTAAATAATCTCTATAACGTAAATAAATTTTAATATTAATGCATATGATAATACAAATATACATCATACATATTAATACATATTAATACATATTAATACATACATTTACAAACAGATATAAACATTAATGATTTAATGTATTAATACGGACTTTAAAAAACAAACTCTACAGGAACTGCGATCGGTGCGAAGCATCGAGTTTTCTCCTCGTTTATTATATTTTATAATTTTGCTATTGTATTAAGAGTCTTTTAATTCTAGGTATTTTGAGAAAAATCTTAGAGGGTTTTTAACAGGAAGTAGATTGACCGATAAAAAAAGGTTCAACTGACTTGAAACTTTAGATACGATCACGTATATTAATGCAACGATCGACCATAAAAATATAACTTTTTCCTATGAATTTTTATTATAAAATATCAATATGCTACTCACGAAATTAATGACGTCATCTGATTCAAAGAAATAAATTAAATAATTGAAAACATTTCTGAAATAGCATGACATAAACTTATATTTGAGAAAAGTCAGGTTCAAAGTAGTCTCGAACTGGAATTTCAGTTCCATAGAATTCAACTGAATTTTCATCGGAAATTTCAGTGGAAATGGAATGGAGTGGAATTCGAGATTTTCTAATTTGGGGATAAAATTGGGGGTGACACTGTATGGAATATAGATATAGATAGATATAATATATAATATATAATATATAGATATATAGATATAGATATAATTTATACAATAAAAATTGAATCAAATTTACAAATATTCTTCTTATATGTCTTCTTACAGTGTCATCCTCATTATATATTAAGTCAGTAAACGCAGTGTAAGGATCTGAAAATTTAAAAATTAAATAAAATTTCCATTGAAGATTTATGAACTATTAAGAGTTAACTCTTAATAGTTCAAGATGTGACTACTGTGATTACTATGTGACAAATTGTCACATAGTAATGTTAAATCCCATAGAAAATTAAAAAATAAAAAAGCTTCAACTATTAAGAGTTAAGCAGTGGTATGGAATGGAATTTCTATTGGAAATTTTAGTGGAACGGAACGGAACGGAATGGAACGGAATGGAATGGAATGGAATGGAATCCGAAATTTTCTGACTTTCGGGACTCTGTTTCAAAATTGAAGTATGAATAAAAGAAAATTATGTTTTAAATTAAGTTTATTACTACTTTGGCATTCACAATCAGAATTCAAATAATTTGATTAAATCAAAATCAATATTAATGATATTTTACATTCAAAAATATGCCAAAAAAAATTTCATGTGATTTATTAGGGTTTAAAGAAAATTATATTACAATAAAATCCAAAAAAATGTTTATCTGTAGTGTTTTCAATTGAATTAATAAAATGTTATTCAGAAATCGTTAATCTTTTCATTAATTATGATAATTTTAAAAATTATTTTATTTTATTGATTATTGAAAAACATTCCGTACTGATGTTACACACAATGATAGCACAGCTCACCAATTAAATACTCATAAATTTAATTACATTGATCTTAAAAACAACATACAGATGTAGATTCCTTTTACAATATGTTACCATAGCGTACCATAATAATTAATTATAAATTCGATATAATAATTACGAATTTTTCTAATCATTTCTTGACGATTATTTAATTATTTTTAAAAATTAAATGCATAATTAATATCTCATCATATTTTTTTATGTGAAACATTAACTTATTCATATTTCAAGAAATTTTGTATTCCTTGAAAATTATGTTTTAAAACCCATAAAAAATATTATTCTGGAAGTGAATCCAAAATATCGAATATCGTCGAAAGTGGTGATTTGTAAATTTTAGTAATTTTTACAGAATCGGGTTTTGGTATATCGGGATGCTTAAAGAGAGTGTCACATTTATCAGAATCATCAGTATAATCACCGCATAATGCTTTAAGAACATCGAACATCGCTGTATCCAAAAGACTTAAGAGTCCATCGACAGATCGACGTGAACATTGTTGCGGCCCTCTATTGTCATATTCATCAGAAATACACTGACGAAGATGTTCATGATACATGCTGAAAAAGAAATAATTAAATTAGCTTTAATTTGGGAAAAAAATAAATACACATAAATCTCCGTAATTGAAACCCTTTATAACTTGAAAACCTATATAATTTGAATAGATTCTCAAGATCAAGATGATTCTATTGACTTTAATTATATATAAACTTTCATAACTTGAAAACTTTTATATCTTGAACATAAATTTTGGCCAGCAACATATTCAAGTTATGGAGTTTTATATGTAGTCTTGTAACGTGTCAGTAATGTAAGTTTTGCATGAAATTTACTAATTAAGGCTAACAAAAGTAAAACAAAAAAATGCCAAAAATTTTTATGCATTTTGTAATTATTACAAAATTTATATTTAAATGTATAACTTTTATAATATGTAATTAAATAATAAAATTAATTAATTACCAGCACATAAGAGGTATCTTTTGTCGATCATTTGCCACTCTGACAGACTGAAGATGTCGAATATAATTATTCCAGCATTTGACTGTATTCTTTTGTGCCGAATTCCCACATTTACCCCATGAAATATATTCCTTACGGCTTCGCGTTGAATTACAGTATCGTTTAACCAATTTTTTTACTGAATGAATTGCCAAATTAGAGATGAGTTTTGAGGTTCCCCTTAAGCATTGATTTACATAATCAAATGTCCATTGAGTATAATAATTATTTTCTCTGTAATAATTACAATTAATTACTTTTGATTATAGTAAAAAAATTATTAAATAATAAAATGAGTGGAAAAACCGGTGCTTCGCGCCTTTATTCCGTGCAAAAATTAACCTAAAATAAAATTTTTTAAACACTATAAAATAGCGTTTGAAAACGCAAAGATTGCAACAGTAATATTTTTATTTTTTTAATTTAGAACTCAATTTTTGCGAAAAGACATATAAAAAACAAACAGACATTTTGTTATTTTAAATATTTAAATTTAAATTGATTTACTTGCAGTGCGGGACCATTTGTTGTTCATTTTCGGGATATCGTCGTTCATTATCCCCAAAACTCGAAACACGCATAACATATTCGTCAAACAAATCACGTGATTTATTAGTACATTCAATTTTATGTATCGGTATATATTTAACACAATACACCAATTGACAGAACAATACAATTAATATAATATTAATAAAATATTTCATAATTCTGTTTAATTCAATGAAACTTAATTATGGTGTTAAATTAAAAAATAAACTTTTAGATGTTCCTTTTCCCACTCTTTCGGGAGTTATGATACACGAATTATGTAAGAATTGTCTTTTATTGGACCTCTACTGTCATAATCAGTACATTCTCTTACATTGAATGTCTATTACCAAAAACCTATTAAAAAACAGGATCTTCGAGTTATAAATAACATTCATATATGTTATAAATATACGGGTGACAACTGACAACATTATGTAGTGATTATCAAGAATTAGACACACGTGTCAAAAGTACAGAAATAGAGCAAAAATTATAACATTAAATTATCAAGAATTTGAAAAATTTTAGTGAAATAAATTTTTAGTGTAATATTTGAATAGTTTTAGTTAACAGTCTATTACAACAATGTCTGTATTTTTAAAATTGAATTGTATTAATTAGGCATAAATATTAAACAAGAAATTAATTTTATTTATCATAAAATTATATAGATTACCTTCATTTTTAATGTTCAAATTAATGAAAAATTAATCAAATTAATTAACAAAAATACATGTATATATAATGTGTGCATGAGTTAATTGGGCATTGTGTACGTGCCAAATGTGAAATATGGTGGCTACCCATACGTAATTAATAATAAATTATTATTTTAAAATTTTGGAGATGTATTCCTAAACATTTCTTTAACAAACACATTAAAACAGATTTTAAACAACTGCATAATTATATTTTTAATTAAAAAAACCAAAATATATCAGATTTGCCAATTAATCACATTATATTTTGAACTTTTAAAAATTAGTTTCATATGTCAAAATATACATTTAATAATGTATGAGAAAATTTTCTAATTCATTAGTTCATTTTTATCAATTATTTGTCTTATATGTAAATAATCTCTATAATGTAATTAAAAATTATCTCGTTAGTGATATGGTTAATTATTTAATATTATTGTTATAAATATAATTAAAATATAAAATGTTGAAAATAATTTTCGTGTACGATTTCGAACTCCAATAACATTAGGTTTAATTTGATCACTTATGGTATTGTTATAGGTTAAAATACGCAACGCAACGACAGTACGCAAAAATGAATGTGCCGGTAATATGCCGTTTAAACTGGCTTCAACAGGAAAAAATTATCATGTTTCACCTTGACATTATAAATACTATGATAATGACCTTGACATTAGATATAACTAATGGCTATGACAATTCCTAGATAACATTGTCCATGTCCAAGATAATATTGAAAAGGTGTATGTGCTAAATATAAATACAACTGCTTTTATAGCTGAATCTAAATTATGGTGAAAGTGTTATTGAAGGGCGTTCTTCTCTCTAATGTGGTACTTCATAAAACATTTCTTATTTAATCTATAGTAATAATAATATTATATAAAGGGTATTGTATGAAGTACAGAGATTACTCTATAATTTCACACTCATGGGCACACACATGCATTAGATGTGAAATTATAAACTACTCTCAGATTTACTTTTTAATTCATTTATTTATTACATTTTTTGTTTAAAAATCACATTTCAATGAAAATCACGTTAATAATGAGTGTTTTCGCCATAATTTTGGTTAATCAAACATATTCCTGATTAATATTACATTAATATGATAGTAAATTATACGCACAGAGTCAACGTAAACATGTCATATGTACGAGTCTCAGATGTCCCGCAATGGAGGGTCGTGTCCCGCAATGGAGGGTCGTGTCCCGCAATAATACGACGGTTTTTTTAAACGAAAAATTCCATTATTTACTGATTTGCATAGAGTGTCCATCATGTCCCACCCCCTGAGCGCAATTGTTCTGCATTTTGTCCATTTTGATCTGATACCCGTAGTCATATGTGATTTTAGAAAATTGTCTCTTTACATTTTAAATTTTAAACATTAGTCCTTTCTTTGGGATCAAAACTTTATGTGACTTTATAGAGTATGTGACATTGCATAGTGTTTAAATACAGAGTGATTTTTGTAGTATGAAATTGTAATTCAATAAATAATGGGTCAACGTAATTGTGTCACATGTGATTTTACAGAAGTGTGAAATTACATTCCATTAGAATACATTAATCCCATCTTTGGAAGCAGAAGTTTGTGTGAAATTACAGAGTGATCTCTGTACATGAGAGAAAAGAACGATCATTATATATTTATATTATTTTTATATATTAATTGCTTTTTTTAGTTTTAACTTTTAAAATAATATTGGTCTTTGTATGATAAGTTTTAGTACTTTTAATTTAATCCAAATTAAATATAAAGGTATACAAAATAATAATTTTTATATAATGATTTATAAAATTTTAATATCGTATCAAATTTCTTAATGCAACACTATTTCAAGTTCAAGAATTATTAATTTTATCAATAATTAAATATATATTAAAATTATAATTAATAGATTAATAAAAATTAAACCCAATATAGCTCAAGGACTGTGCCGTAGGCAAATGTACTCC
>LBFL01030721.1:13550-26435 GCA_000988845.1 Hypochthonius rufulus
AGACATGGCAAAAATCAAGAAATTCCCTAAGAAAAATTCATAAAATTTCTTTTTCCTCCAGAAAATCGAAAATAATTACGTTTAATCCTATCCGCCATGCCATTAAGCCATGTTCAATACTGATTAAAACTAATATTACTCTGGTAGCGAATCTAAAATATCAAATATCGTTGAAAATGGTGATTTATAATTTTTAGTAATTTTCACAGCATTAGGTTTTGGTACATCACGATGCTTAAATAGAGATTCACATTTATCAGAATCAGGATCTGTATATTCTCCGCAAAGATATTTGAGTATATCGAACATCGCCGTATCTAAAAGACTTAAGAGCCCATCAATAGATTTACGCGGACAGCGCTGTGGTCCTTTACTTTCGTATTCATCTGCAGCACACTGATGAAATTTGTGGTAATAACTGCGATGAAAGGTATGGTAAAAGTTATTTTATATTATCAAATATACACTCGACTCACGATTTATGTCCTCCTATATTTATGTCTTTTTTAGATTTATATCCGCATATTTTAAATACACTTTTCACTTTTACATTAAAATTACGCTTCTCTTTATGTTCGATTTACATTTATGTCCCATTTTTTCGAGGCCCATCGGATGTTATAAATCGAGAGTCGAGTGTAATGATAATTTTAAATATATTATAATTAATTTGGGCTAATGAAAAGTAATGTTCAGAATATAGAAAAATTATCAAATTCATTTGACTCTCGATTTATGTCCCGCTTCTACTAATTTTTGAAAAATCAAACTTAAGTGTAAATCAAACATACATACATGTATAAATATAATTTCAATATACGCAGATATAAATAAAAAAATAAATATAAGCGGATATAAAATAAAAGTCGACTGTAGAAAGTTTAAGTTCTAGAAATTTCATATGTATATACACTCGACTCTCAATTTATGGGTCCCGATGGGCCTTGAAAAATGAGGCATAATTGTAAATCGGACATAAAAAGAAACGTAATTTTAATGTAAAAGCGAAAAATGTTTTTGAAATATACGGACATAAATTTAAAAAAGACATGAAATTAAGGAGACATAAATGAAAATTTGAGTGTACACATAAACATATAAATAAAGTAGATTACTGAGTCTAATTAAAAATATATCTGACATTTTTCCAAAACTCATTATTCAATTTTTTCATTTCTTGTATATTATTAGTTAAAATATAATATTACAGTACGTAAAACATGTGTATTTACATGTACATGTCATATGCCGTTTATGACTGCACATGATATGCTCATGTAAATAACTTCAATAGACAAATTATTTGATTAGGGTGACTATAGGGCGGTTTTTAATAAAGGAGAATAATATTTACTATCGATGGGCTTCACTGCAATACTTTACTAAACTATTGCCATGTGTGGCATTACAGTGAAGCCCATCGATAGTAAATATCATTCTCCCATATTAAAACGTTACCCTTTATTGTGATATGTGTAAGTATTTAAGTAATTAAATTTAAAAAACAAATTTACCAGCATATGAGTGGTATTTTCTGTCGGTCTTTTGCCACTCGGACAGGCTGAACGTCACGAGTATATTGATGCCAGCATCTTGCAGTGACGTCATGTCCCGCATTTCCGCACGGAGCCCATGAAATATATTCCTTACGACTTCGCGTTGAATTGCAGTACCGTTTCACCAATTTTCGTATTGAGTAAAGTCCTAAATTAGCGACATGTTTTGAGGTTCCACTTAAACATTGATTTGCATAATCATGTGACCATTGAGTATAGTGATGATCTTCTCTAAAATAATTAAAATTAATTGCTTTAATTGACTAAAATTAACATATACATAAACCCCTCTAACGAAAAATAATCTATTTAATGTGAACAAGGTCTTTAAAACAAAACATTTAAACTATTTTAACCTTTCTATTGGGAACAAAAATTTCCACCTCAATACGTTCACGTTTAAGGAGTTTATATGAATTTGCCTTATAATTAAATAGATATTTTCATGAGGACAAATAAAAGCTTTTCAGAGTACTATTTAATGATTTTTTGGTTTACTTTAATATAGTTGGGTTTAAGAATATGTTTACGTTAGGAGAAGTTTATGTTATAAAGTTTTTAATGTACTAAATTTGAGACAAAACAGTATAATGAAATATTTAAAATTCATTTACTTGCAGTGCGCAACCATTTGTGGGTTATCATTTTCGGGATATCGTCGATTATAATCCCCAAATGTTGAAATTAGAGTAATAAATTCATCAAATTTGTCACTGTTTGAAACGGTACATTCAGTTTTAAATATCGGTACATATTTAGCACTATTAACCAATTGACATAACAATACAATTAAAACTGAAATAATTAAATATTTCATTATTTAAAATATATAATTTTTTACAAAACTTAAATATAATTTTATTAAATAAACAGAGTAAACTAAAGATGATTCTTTTAACCCTTTTGAAGATGACACTGAAATGTATCGGTCACGATCAACATTTTTTAACTTTATCAACATGAGTTCAATAAAAAAAACATGATCTTCAGGTTATTAAATAAATCAGGTTTAACCCCTTAATGAGTTCAGAAGCTATATAACTACAGATTATAGCTGGTGGATTAGAGTGGTTGACTTTCTGTTTTGTATTATTGATAGAAAAAAAAATATTTTTTTAATTTTTTAATTTTATTATTTTTTTTATCATAGACTACTGAAAAATGCAATTGGCAAATACTACACATAGATTTCTTTAACTTGAACCCTCTATAAATTAAAAGCCTCTGTAACTTGAACAGACTCTTAAGAACTGTCTCTATTGATTTACATTACAAAATGAACCTCTGTAACTTGAAAACCTTATCCTGAACAAACATTTTTGATTGCAATATATTCTCAAGTTAAAGAGGTTTTTGTGTATAGACTATCATAGGCTAAAATTCTATTTAATATAAAACATATACGTGTTTATGTATGTCGAAAAAGGTTAACCAAAGTTTAAAGTATTAATTTTTAAATAAAACATTATCAAATAGACTAATTTAGTAAATTTTCAGAATGCATTTTACTTTTTCATTAAACAAACACATGAATAAACTATATTTTGTTATTTATTCATTTACATATGACAAAATATTTATAATTATTTAAATGTAAACTTAAATTTGAGGATATTTGATCAGTCTAAATGTGTACTTTACAAATGTAAGTAAATGTGTGAATATAAATTAAAAATCATAATTTATTTTCTATTACCAGAAATGAAAGACCTGAATTAATTAGTCTGTCATCATACACCTTACGCCACACGGTATTAAGTATCTAGTATTGAATTATAAGATTTAATGCTAAAATTATCTGATAAAAATATATAAATCACTGATATCATACATTTCCCTGTACTTAACTAAAACGGGTTTACGATTATATTGTGATTCATGTTTTGCATGCAAATGACATTTCCTTATATTTCATTATAATAATTGTAGAATTTTCAATGTTATGATTTTAGATATGATTTTTAATCAAATTATTTGTTAATTTAAATTTATTGTGTAATTTAATGATATATCAAAAAATTATTTTTATCATAATGTTGTAATATCTTTAACCTCTATTGTAATTAACCTTAATTATGATTTGAATATTCCGGATATGCCTTTAATACCCCATAATATATTAAATTTTTTATTTTTTAAAAGTAATTAATTAGATTATCTTAGGTTAATTAATATAGTAATTAAAATATAATAATATTAAACTTTTAAATTAAATTATAATTTTATTGTACATTTACTTTTAGATTTTATTTAATTTTAATTAATATAATTATAATTAACTCATAATTTGATACTCATAAAATTAAAAAAAATTTAATTTAAAGTTGAATATTCTTAAATTGTATTTCAAAATAAACTTATATTTATATTTTTTATATATTTATATTGATTTATATACAAATATTAAATGTATTTTAAATGCCATATTAATGTGTAGAAATAACCTGAGATAATATATAATTTAAAAATTATAATATATTATTTAACAATTTAGATGATTAATGATGGAAATTTTTAAATTCAATTTATTATTATAAAAAAATACGTAAAATTTACGTAAATGTTTGTCAATGCTATACTCATCATAAATCCTTAACGACAATAAACCTATAAATAAATAGCAATTTATTAATTACTATTATTAAAAATTTCGTACTCTAAAAAAACAAGTTTTTAACTTATGGTTTCATGCGTATGAATATTTATTATTATTATATGCGCCAACAAATTTCAAACGACTATAATAGTCTAAAAACCTTTTTTCCTCATTATTCAATATATTATTATTACATTTGATGACGAATGTGTTAAATTGCATTTTTCTCAATAATATATGATTAGAATTATTAGAATTAAATTTATATATTTTCCTTTATAAATATATTTAAAGGAAAGATATATTATTTTGTCTTTTCCTTACTATTGTTTCTTACATCACTACACTCACTCCCCAGTCATGTGTATCCTTTAGCTGTTGAATCATATTCAATAGATTTAGTTTCATTAAAATTAAGATTAAATATTTTTGAAAGTATACGTACATGTATATGCTGTTTTTGTTGTACTTATCTTTAAAGTGTGTGTTTTGAAATTATCTGTATTATTTAAGTTCAAAGTTCTGTGGATTTACGTTTTATTATTATGGATCAACAAAAGAATAAGTAAATTAATATATTATTATATTATATTTTATTTTATTAATAATTAAATAAATTATATAATAAATTAATTTTATGTTCATTAATTACAGTGATTATCCTCCACTGGAGAAATCAATTGATCGGGCATATGAAATATTTGATTATCTCTTAAAAACTAATAATATTGATGAGGCCCTTAAGAAACTCGAACCGCACGCGGCTAATGATTTATATCTTTCGGCTTTAAAAGCATTGATTCTCACGGTGAATGCATTTCTTACACTTGAAAAGGTATGGTTAATTAATTGAATTGAATTAATGCTATGCATAAACCTCCATATCATGAACACATTGCTATACAAAACTTTTGTTCACTATAAGGAGGTTTTTACGTCATAGAAGTTCATTATAATAGAATCGAGACTCAAGAACATGTTCATGTTTGAGAATATTTCACGATATAGGAGTTCACTTTATTGAGGTTTATGTGTATGTTTAAAACTAAACTTTGTGCGACGTAAATATTCTCTTTAACGTAAACGTATTCTTCCACTCGAATTATATAGAAGTTTGCCATATTAAACTCTGCATAGTAAAAACTTTTCTATCATAAATAAAAAAATTTCATAGCAATAAATGTACGATAGAGAGGTTTAAAGTGCATTTTAATACATTTTAATCACCTATATATTTCCTCGAATTATAAAAATATTGGATTCAATATCCTTGAATATTCGAGGAAAGGATTAATATACAAATTTTCCTGTTGTATATTATCATTAATAAGTCATTTCTATCGTCTCTCATTTTTAAGAATTAAAACCCATTTCTTGGATATTTCTAATGTGAAACCCCATTTCTTGGATATTTCTAATGTGAAACCCCATAAATTTGAATTAATAAATAATGCATATTTATTTTTTAAAATTAAATTATGCATTTTTAAATTTAAAAACTCATAACTTTCTTATAGATTTATGTTTAAATGTATTAATTAATAATTTAAAAAGTTTTATAAATTAAGTTAAATATCATAAATGAATTAAAATTAAATTTTAAATTAATTTTCAATTTGAATTAAATTAAACAGTAAATGTTACGCATTTTTAGGACACTATAATTTTCACTTTACTGTTATGTTATTCTATCGTAAATATTTGTACATACACTTAAACCCCTCTAACGCGACTATATTGAGGCGGAAATTTTTTTACGACAGAAAGGATTTTACGTTGGAGAGGTTAAAATAGCAAAGGTAAATATTTCTCGATCCTAGGCATTTGTTTACGTTAGAGAGGTTGTTCACGTTAGAGGGGTTTATGTGTGTATATATTTAGAATAAGGAAATTCGAGTCTCTGCAAATGCATTAAAATAAAGTTCGGAATTTAATGAAATGCTTTATTTTTAAATCATACTTTTTGTACCTTTTATAAAGAGGAAATACTATAAATATCATTTTTAAAAAATAAGATTTTAAATGCTAATACACTTAAACCTCATTTTTATTTACACGTATTGTCAGTTAAATTAAGCAAAAAAAGAATTATCAAAAAAATCAAACACAATTCTTATGATTTTTGTAAAATATTATTGAAATGTGCTTTTAAAAATTGAAATGCAAAATTAAAGAGGTTTCAGTGCACACCTTTTATTTAAAAAATTAATAAATGGATTTATAATTAAGATAAATAAAAGTACACATTATCTCTTTTAACGTGAACCGTTTCTATTGTGAATAACCTCTCTATCGTAAACATATTCTTAGATTCGAATTATATAAACCTTTGCTATCTATGATCCCTCAATTGTAAACAAAAATTTCCGTCGCAATATGATCATATTAGACGGGTTTTATTGTAAATAAATGTATAAATATTTTTTCAAATTTAAAAATATTTTAAAATTAAAGGAGGATATTGAAACAGCCCTAAAATCCGCAAATGAAATCGCAGAATTAAGCAACAGTTTGAGGCGGAGAAGTTTTATAGGAAATGTCGCGAAAATGATACGCACACCAAATTATAATAATTATACTGATCGTGAGTATTGTTTATTCTATTAATTTATATTAATTAATCGTTAATTATTTTCAAATAAATAATTTTAGTTGAATTACATGCGGAACTGACACACGCCAAATTCTTAGCATTCGCCGGTGCATTATCATTTATTGAAAGCCCTAATTTAATTAATTTAATTCGTGTGGCATTAAAGTGGCGCTCGTGTATAAACTCCTATAAGTATATACATAATTAATTATATATACACAAAAACCTTCATAACTTGAACCTATCTGCGGTCCAAATTTTTGTTCAAGATGGGGATGGGGAGGTTTCAAGTTATAGAGGTTCGTTTATAATTTAAATCAATAGAATCCGATCTTAAGATATAAAGATTATAAGTTGTAGTTACACATAAATCTCTTTAATATGAACCCTCTCTATTATAAATAACCTCTCTAGCGTAAACATATTTTTAGCCCCGAATAATATAGCCCTTTGCTATTTCAACTCCTCTAACGTTAAATCCTCTCCATCCTAAACAAAAATTTTCGCCACAATATTATCATGATAGAGGGGTTTAAGTGTATGTTTTTTAAGTTATATAACGTTCAGGTTACGAAAGTTTTTTGTGTATTCACAATTTAATTATTAATAAATATGTATAATTATATGTATAATTATATTAGAGAGTGTCGTTTAATATTTAAAAATCGGGTCAAATGGAATAGCGATAAATCACGTGATAACTTTGAGGCGGGCATACGTTTGGCTCACGGATGCATTAATTTGGCGATTTCTAATTTACCCCCACGAATGTTAAGATTAGTTAATTTTATTGGTATTTCCGGTAACCGGTCAATTGGTATTAAGGAATTGAATCGTGCGGCCTTTGACCTCACCGGGGTCAGTAGTAAATTGGCACAGTTTGTACTTTTGGCCAATTATTGTTACATTGAAACATATGGTGGTATCGGAATTAATGATTTATCAGTTCCCAAAAAGATGACTGAAGAGGCACTGCAACAATACCCGAATGTGAGTAATTAGTACAATAAAATATCTAAATACAGTGAATTCTCAATAATAAATTCTCAAGTTATATAAAATTCTTTTATAATGTCAACAAAGAAAATCCATAAAACCCCATTAAAAAGTTATAATTATAATGAACTGTTGAATATTTTATGTTTTATATTATAAATTTTTAAGATATGAGTTCACTATATTTAAGTACCACTAAATATTTCGCTATAATTGTACACTTAAACCTCTCTAACGTGACTATATTGCAGAAATTTTAGTTTACGATATTGATGATTTTATTTTTGAGCTGTTTATATGCCTCGGGCCTTATAATTTGTTTACGTTAGAGAGGTTTATGTGTACATAAAATCCCCTTTAATATAAAAACGTATTTTATATACAGAGTCTCGCATATAAAGTATTTAAAGCAAAATTGGATCAATTTGAGGGCCGATATTATGAATCAATGGAATTATATCGTAAATGTCTTTACACGGATTTAGTAAAATCCCATAAAATATTTCATTGGGAATTGATATGGTGTCATTCACTTCTGTGCGAATGGGACAAAGCGATTGAATACGCAACACTCTTGCGTCAGCATGACCTTCACTCACCTGCGGTCATCGCTTATATCTTAGCGGCCTTAAAGTATACTAAAGCCATTGAAGATAATAATATGCAACTAAAAGATGAGGCGACGAATCTTTTCAGGTAAAAATGTTAATAAAATATTTATCTTTTTTTTATTAAAATTTGACAGTACTGATATGGGAATAGGGTGATTAACAAATTTAGAAACAGAAATAGGGACAGAAATAATTTATTATATAATTATTTTTATTTTGTTTTTTTAATTAATTTATGAAAATATTTTCATCTCTAAAAATTTATTAAATCATAAGTTTGAATTTATGATTCCCGAACATAAAAATTATATATTTTAATGTAAAACGTAATTTTAAAATTTGCGGACATAAAAAAAGAAATAAAACATAAAAGAATTTAGCAATAGTCAAAGGTTATCGGAACCGTACATAATAATCAGTTTTTCCATATATCAATTATTATTAATTAAAAATATATTATTACAATATAAACAATTACTGTAAATACTAAAATTGTTCGACATAATTAATTATTAATTAATTAAATAAATAATAATTATTTATAAATATGTTCTTTTAAACTAATAGATTTGTCCCGACGTTACGAATTCGATATGTCGCAAAGACCATTACACCCGAAAAGATTGTTGTGGAAAATTCACTTAAATACTTTGAAAAAGACGAATTTCTATTTCTTCCTGTGATTGTATATATTAAAAATTATAATTTAAATATTTAATTCAAATGATATTAAAATTCTTCATTATTTTTCTTTAGGAAATGATTTATCAATGGAATGGATTTTGTATTTTCAGTAAAAATCCTGAATTATCTGTTCATATGATGAAACGAATTGAAAAACAAATTGAATTTTATAAACCAAATTTGGGTATAAAAATTATAAATTAAATTAAAATTAATGATAATTATTTAATCATAGATATTTGTGATTATGTTGATAATTATGCGTGTGCCGTGTTTTATCGCGGAGTGATATATAGACATTTGGGAAAATATCACGATGCACTAGATTGCTTTAAAGAAGTTCTTAATGAGTAAGTAAAATACAATTAAACTTCTATCATGTAAACACATTACAGTGGAAATTATTTTTTGTGTTGTATATTGTTTAAGTTACAGATGTTAAAACAACAAAATTTGTTAAATTTTAATGTTTATATTATTCGGATGTAAATTTTCTAAAGTTTTTATTAGAGAAGTTTAAATGTATATAATGAAAAATGTTACATTTTTCAAGAGTTGATATTTCAATGAGAAAATGTAACATGAGTTGACATTCATAATATATTTTTAATTTTATCTTAAAAATTTTAATTAAATTCGGTTCTAAATTGAAAAAATAAATTCTTCAGTTATCTTTGACCGATAAAATAGGGATAAATCGTAAAATTGTAACCCATAAATTTATGTAACGATAAAATAGTTTTTATGATTAAATTCTTTACAATGTCATAACGTGACATGAATATGACCTCAGGAATTATGAAAAATCAATACAAATGAAAATGTTAATAATTTTTTTAAATCTAAAAAATCATTAAATTGTAATTTGAGTTTAAATGTGAGTTTTGAAACAATGAGATTATCTTTCTTTTTACAATGGCCTTAATCTATGATTAATTTTTAACAGTTAATCTTAAATAATCGCAATGAAAATACATCATAATTGATAGGGAATAATTTGCTTTAACATTGTCATTTATTATATCCTGTATTTTATGAAATAATGATTTGATAAACAGAAATTCTGTTATTTAATTTTCTACGGTTATTTTAAATATTACAAGTGAAAACCCGGTGCTTCGCACCTTTATCTTGTAAAACAATGAAATTTAATATGCAAAATCATTAACTTGAAACAAAAAAAATTTAAACTCGTTATAACAATCTAGATAAACTCGTTACTATGCAACGCTCGCAACAATGTTTCTAATTTCAAAATTTTGAATTCATAGTTTAATAGTGTTGTCAACACACACAGACACTTCAATATTTTAATAGTATAAATAAATCAATACATTATTGTAGATGTCATATTAATTATTCACTTCTGTTTCATATCATTAGAGAGGCGCGAATTGAAAAGGAATATTCTCTGCCGCCACAGGCAACAATGGAAACAGGATTTACGTATATGTTAATGGGAGATAATTCTACAGCAAAACGATGGCTGAAGAAAGCGTTAAGAGATTACAGCGCATATTTGACAGAGAATCTGATACATTTACGTATTCACACCGCTCTTAGAACAATTCGCAGTGAAAATAATAATGAGAAAGTTATGGATTCGCGACGAAACTCTTCAGAATTAGAGGATAATCATGATGCGAGTAATGAACAACCGATTAATCCACTTAATTATTGTCATGGACAATGTATGTCATAATAATATGCTGTTATCTATGACATCAATTATTGTTTTAACTCTTCAGAATTATTAATACACTCGAGTCTCTATTTATGCCCCGCCACGGGCCTAAGAAAAATGAGACATAAATGCAAATAGACAAATAAATATAAATTAATTTTAATGTAAAAGCGAAAAGTGATTTTAAAATATGCGGACATAAATCGAGAAAAGATAGGTAAGATAGGTAAGATGATAGGTAAGATAGGTAAGATAGGTAAGATAGGTAAGATAGGTAACCATAAATAGAGACTCGTGTAAATATGATTTTTATTTTTCAAAAAATAATATTTTTAATTTAAAGATCTGAAAAGTATAATGACAATTCTATTATTTGTACGTGAATGACACAATATTCTTTAATAAAATCGTTATAAATAAAATTGTTTTAAATTTTGTGGAATTATGAAAGAGGAATGAAATATCTGTTATGTATAATCAGTGACTATTAATAATTACAAAAATGTTTTTCATTAAACAGTACAACAGTATTAAAATGTTTTTAAATAATGACCTTTAAATGACATTTCTTAATATACACATATACACATATGTACTTTTGATTTTACCCAAAAATTGTTATTTAATTTTTTCAAAAGTTGAACTTTGCTTTTTATAATAATGTTAATTTCAATAAGTTTTATGAATGAATGAATAAATGTCATTAACTAATTTTATAGCAATAATTTGCATATTTAGAATTTACACATTTCAACAATCACATTCATAAAAATTAAAATAATGATAATCGATTTTCTTGATTTTTGTTTACCTTTAATAATTTCACAGACACAATATATTTAGATGAACGAGGCTTGAGTGTAACGAGGCTTGAGTGTAACGAGGCTTGAGTGTATCACACTGAATTACAACTTTTTTAAAATTCATTTTCAGAAATTTTTTCTAAACTGTGAAAAGTAAAAAATCATAAATTATTTATTTCTAAATATAATTGTTGCACGGGATGCGAAGCACCAGATTTTTGGCTCGTATTTATTATTATTTTATAAGAACTCATTGTTGTTGCGAGTTACATTGTTGTGTGTGTCGCTGTTTATTTCTCAGTAAATATTTCATCTAAAATTTTAATTTTTATGTTAAATTATTTAAATAAATTTAATTTTAAAAACTTTAAAAAAGTTTAACATTAATTATTTTAATTCACAAATGTGTGGTTTTTTAATTAAAAATCATAATTTTTATATATTTATTTAGTAAATTACACTTAAAAAATATTTTCATTTTGAAATTTATTTTTAAGCCAAAGATAACGACAAAACTTGAGTTTTCCTTTTTTCTATAAAAAAAATAATAAATATTAATTAAAATGATAACATAAATAAAACAATAAATAAATACCAAAAATTCAGTTGCTTTTGATGGTTGAATACCCGATTGTCTCAGATAAAAAATTGTACCGGAAATATACGAAAGTAAAGCAAAAGCTTTTGATTCTCGTATCATATAACTCAATGTATGTTCACTTTTTTCACCGTATGATTTACCGTATATTTTAATACTTTCATTGATATAAGCATTTAAAAATACACTCATTTCATCATCCGTTGGAAATTTTTCATCACCCGAATCAGACTCTTCGTGACCCCATTTCGAGAAATATGCTCCCAAATCAATACCCCTGTAATTAGAGATGATCATTTTAGTCTAGACTAAACTAAACTAATCTATGCTAAAAAGAAAATTTAAAAATAAGATTAAAAACTAAGATAAGCTAAAGAAATTTTTAGAAACTAAAGAATAATTGACTAATAGATTTTAATCTTTAGTCTAATCCTTTAGTTCTCTATACACTCAAGTCTCTATTTATGTTCCCCTACTTTTGTATTTTCTTGATTTATGTCTTCATATTTTGAAATCACTTAACTTTAACATTTAAATTTGTTTCTATATACAGTCTGTATGTTTGTTTTTACTATTATGTCTCATTTTTCTGAAGCCCGTCGCAGGGCATAAATAGAGATTCAAGTGTATAATTAATTAAAATATTAGTCGGTTAGCATTTTGATCATCTATACCTGTAATGGTAACGACTGTATTCGACATCAACAAATAGGACCTCTAAAGGGTCATCTCTCACAAGAATATTGCCATGATTTAGATCCATA
>LBFL01030781.1:0-11215 GCA_000988845.1 Hypochthonius rufulus
ATATCGTTAAAAAATATAAGATCATATATTATATATTAAGATAATGTATAATCATCATATTTAATGCATGTTATATTTTTTTCTATTTACATATAAACCTCCATAACTTAAACATATTTCGGTCCAAAATTTTTTCTCAATTTAAGGGGGTTTTCAAGTTATAGATGTTCTTAACAATGTAAATGAATAGAATCGATTCTCAAGAATCTGTTCAAGTTGAGGTTTATGTATATGATATCCTATCCTAATCTAAATGTACTTTTCTGCAAAATTGCAACTCCACAAAAATTAACATTTCGTCGAAATTGGTTTTCAATTTCAGCGATCTTTGAACTTAAATTTATTCAATGATTTTATTTATATGCATAATTTGTTTAAAAAATTAGTTTTAATTTTTCTTTATTATTTATTAAAACATTACATTCATAATTCTATAATAATCATTAGAAAATGATTATTTAGAATATGATAGGATATTTTATTGATAATTAATTAGTAATTAAATGATTATTTATCAAAATTCGTATTGATTTATGTAAAAAATATTGATTTTTTCCATTACTGATGATTATTATAGAACATAAAAATTATTAAAATTAAATGTAAATTATCATTTTCAGTGCCAAAATTATTTTGTTCTGTGCCTTTAAGTTTAAAATCACACGCAAAGTCTTATCGATTTGGTCCCGAGAAGAGTTAAGAAACCCTCATCCTGAAGATACTTAAGCGCATCGTCATACATATCACGTGTCACCATAAGCGAAGACGTATTCTTAAACTCATTAAACACGTGCTGATAACTGAATTGTAACTGTTGCTGACTCCCCTCACTTTTCATTGTTTCGAGCAATTGTTTGACTCCCATAGCCAAATCAGCGCGTCTCTTTCGCGACGATACACTCATTCCCGTAGTGAGTATGGAAATATCAATTTTGCCTGATAATGGGTCAGTCGCGGATTGTTTAATCGCCTCTCTATGTAATCGCCGCGCCTCTTCGACATCACTTAACTCAACAATGTTCTTAAATAGCATTTTTGCGTGAGCCTCTGACAGGCGAATTAACGATTCCAATTGTCGGGGGTATGCGCTAATCTGACCCTTTCCCGAACCCGCTTTACGCATCTCTACATATGCATGTTTCAATGCATTACCCGCCTCTTCTGATAGCACCGGATGAAAGTGCATCCGCGCATATCCGATATAATCTTTCAATAGACTTATATCCATATATTCATGTTCTTCCTCTTCACGTGACCGATGATAGAGTGAAACCAAATGACGTGCCAAACGTCTGTCGTAATCCTCGTCTTGAGGATCGAGTAAAAGAAATATCAAATCGAATCTATAAATACAGATACGCAATTATTAGATATTTCATTTTCAATTAATATACAAAAACCTCCATAATGTGAACATATTGAGGGTTACAAAACTATGTACATGTTAATGAAGTCTTTTACTATATGAAAACTCTTTACATGAAGATATACAGAAATAGGCATTCATAAATTTTTTAAAACTATAGCGGAATTCATGATATGGGGGTACATGTTCATGATATTTTGGTTTAAACATACCGTGACATTAAAGTCGGAGGTAATTGAATATTCTCAATAATAGTCTTATTCTTATTCCATTGTGATTCAACGGGATTTGCGGCCGCTAAAATCGATGTCCGCGCATTCAATTGACAAACAATACCCGCTTTAGCTATGGAAAGGGTCTGTTGTTCCATAACCTCATGTAATACCGAACGCGTTGAATCACTCATTTTATCGAATTCGTCGATACAACAAATACCACCGTCGCTCAAAACTAAAGCCCCCGTCTGAAGTACCATTTGTTTAGTATCGGGATCTTTAAGAACAAACGCGGTTAATCCGACGGCGCTCGACCCTTTGCCACTCGTGTACTGTCCTCGCGGTACTAAATTATAGACATACTGAAGGAGTTGTGATTTACTTGTTCCGGGATCACCGCACAGAAGTATATTAATCTCCGATCTGAAACTGCGATTCTTATGGGACGGATTCGACCCTAAATTATACTCTTTTCGGGTACCGCCGAACAACTGAAGTAAAATACCCTTTTTAATATCCTCATGTTCATAGATACTCGGCGCTAATGCATGAGCCAAACGCTCGTAAATATCGGGCATATTTGATAATGCAATTAATTTATCGATACGCTCTTTCGATAGTTTTAATTCATTTCCATCGTCGTGAAGACGTTTATTTTCAATTTTACGGAAATGTACGACATCAATATGCGTATGATAAACAGATTTTACGTTCGATTGGCGAGGGTTTACCCGTACAGGGGTAGCTCTATAAATCCCTGTAACCGTAACTCTTTCCCCCGGTTGAACTTTATCCACTAAATCAGCGCACGCATAGACAAGTACCGTATAAGGTGTTTGTCCCGGGGGCATATCATCAGGTGATTCCTGTAGTTTAATCTGTTGCTTATCAGTGAATTGTGAACGGTTATGTATTAACCGAAACGAGAAATTTGTATTACAATGACCACACACGTGCGGTTCAGCGATAGACCCACGATCGACCTCAACAGTTACGCTCCAATTGCATACGGCACATTCAAAAAACGCGACACTCATTTCTGCAATGATTGTCGAGGATCGTATCACCATTCCTGAGACGGTTATTAATTGATTAATATCTTCAGGATTCAGATTTCTTAAATTTGATGTTTTTATGACATTAAATGGACGTACAAAAACACGTCCCAATTCATGACCACCGTCGGGATACATCTGAGCGAATACCTCATTAAGTGCCATGTCAAAAGTCGGGATTACCTCTTGAGGATAACTGACCAATTGACGATAGAGTATCGCATCGAATCGTTCGATATGATTACAGTTAACGTTTAGAAACGGTTCACCGATAATTACCATTTCATTCAATTTCCTTATATAATAGGGATGTTCATTCTCATCGATATCCATAACATGACCGTCACTCATTTGGAGTTCATCCGACTCTAATTGTTCCGCATCAAAACCGGTATAACGTAAGAAACGTTTGAACTTCTCTTTGCATTGGTTAATGGCGACATCCGTACCCCAAATGACCATTTGCGGTACGATACTCGATTGTGATTCGCTGCTAATTAAGTGTTGACCGTCGCCACCACTTTCGTGGGCTTCGCTCTCCACTCCGACATTAATTTGTCGCACGCGATGTGAATCACGTGCAATATCATAACGACGCGATTGTCCCGATCGTGTCATTTGAGTCGATGGCAATGATTGTGATGCACCATCAGCGGACCCGTAATGTAACGGTGAACTCAAATTGATGGGATCACTTAACATTCCCTCATTACCACGTAATGGTGTTCGAACACGCGACGCGTGTGATCCACGATTTTGCGACAATTGACTTGAATTACCATTATGGACATTTCCCGATGCTGCGCTTCGAATCGATCGGTTTGAAGCACGTGACGCGCGTGATGATACTTGCGATGGCGGTGATGCGACATGTCTCTGTGATCTTTGGGATGATCTTTGGGAAGATCTTTGGGGTGATCTTTGGGGTGATCTTTGGGGTGATCTTTGAGAAGATCTTTGGGAAGATCTTTGGGGTGATCTTTGGGATGATCGTTGCGATCGTTGCGGTGATTTTTCATTATTTACTATGAGTTCATCAATTAATTGTTGCGATGATCGTGTCGATCGTGATGATCGCGTCGAACGACGATCATCACTCTGTGAACCTTTTGTGGACATTTCTTATTAAATGATAATCTTTTGATATTCTTATTTATTAATTAAATTATTTTTTATTAAAATGTAATTATGGCTTATGATGTCCTTTAACTTTAACAAAAGCATTTAACAATACCTTTAATAAGTTGGCGCGAAAATACCGTTACCATTGACAACGCAAGTAATTTATGCGCAATATGTCATGAGTCATATGAGTCATGTCATTTTATTACACAATATTTTTATTTTTTTAAATTAATGCTTAAAAATATTTAAGAAATCATTGAATGAAATTTATGATAATGTACTTTAAAATACTCAAATTATTTTAAAAAACAATTATCATAATATTCATTAAAAATTAAAAAACAATAATTAAATTATCAGAAAATTAGATTAACGTAATTTATGTAAATACTAATCTCGTGATACAATTACGTAGAAACTCAGACACAGACAAAGGTCTTTATATATAAAAAGGTACATTAACATTTTACAATAACACATAACACAGTAAACTGCAGTATTATATTACTCAAAATGGCGTCATAAGGAGTGTTTAGAAATGAATTTTTATTTTATATTTTATTTATAAATTAATAAATCAGTAATTATTTAACGTTTAAAAATGTCGGTCCATTATAAGTTCAAATCGAGTCGTGAATCATATACCGTGACCTTTGATGGTCTTCACATATCGGTCGGTGATTTGAAAAAATCCATAATGCAACAGAAGAAAATCGGGAAAAGTGCTGAAATGGACTTACAAATTACGAATGCTCAAACTAAAGAGGGTAAATATTACGACGAAATTACACATAAACTCCTCTATCGTGAACATTTTATAAAATCTAGAAACTTATGTTTACGATTGAAAGGATTTTATGTTAATAAATCATAAACATTTGAAATATTAAATGTTTATGATTGTAATTGCAAAGTAAACATTACATTACATTGCATTATATAGTGATGTTTACTTTAGAGATGTTTATATGTATCATAAATAAATATGATTTAATTAATTATAAAATATTCTTTTAGTGTACGAAACTGATTCTTCTCTTATACCGAAGAATACATCAGTGATTGTGGCGCGTGTACCGGTCTCGGGAAATGCCAAAAAATCATGGTAATTAATTAATTTAATTAATTAATGACATTAAATTAAATTGGATTATTCTTTATCATTTCAGGGATCGTCATGATTCATCAAAAACAGTATATATAAATCGTGAATTATAATGGTACATAATGATTAAATTATAATTTTTCTCACGTATTCAGGTCAATAGTCCATCACACATTGATTTGGATAAAATCACTAAAGTATGTCATATGTGATTATAAATATAAATAATTTTTTTAAATTTTTTAATTTAATCACCATATAATTACTTATAATTGCTTATAATTGCTTATAATTACAGTCATCAAATTTGTCGGCATCACATGAGTCTGAAGAGGAAAAGATAAAGACGATGATGAATCAATCGACACAAGAGTATGATCCTTCGAAATATGTGAAGAGTCGGGGTATGGTCGGACCGCTCCCACCCAATTACACCTGTTTTCGGTGCGGTCTCCCGGGACATTACATTAAGCAATGCCCCATGAACAATGTTAGTCTAAAAAGAGAACGGTGATATTTTTTACTTTATTTATTAAATTTCCATATTTTAAAATTGTTTTTCTATTCCTATTTATGTTTAAAGAACCCGTATATAATGATTTAGTGATTAATATGATTATAAATTTATTTATTTTGTAATTAAATTATTAGGTTTTTTGATATATCTATTGTTAAGTGTTAAATTTATTGACATTTAATAAATAACGTAAAGTAATTAAATGTGTTTAAATAATGTACACATAAAATCTTTAAGTGAAACGGTCATTGTACTTTACCTAAATCCGGTGTCACTTAAAAATATTTTATGTGTAATATAATTAATGTATATCTTTATCCACGTGTTTAGATGGACATAAAGCGAAGCACGGGAATTCCCCGGAGTTTTATGATCCCCGCGAGTGCTGATCAAAAAGGAGCGCTGTTAACTGCGAGTGGAGAATATGCTGTGCCTATTATTGATCAGTATGATCTGTGTTTATCGAAATGTAATTAAGTATATTAATTGTTTCATATTTATTACAGTGAAGCATATAAAGAGGTGAAAAAAGAGAAACCCCCGTTTTTGCCGAACTCCGAACCCGATTTAGTGGAATCAGCACCTGAGATACCCGATGAATTGAAATGTACACTTTGTCATGATCTTCTTCAGGATGCTGTACTTATCCATTGCTGCGGAAATAGTTATTGTGATGATTGTATGAGTTTAAAATGTATTTTTCAATGTGAATTTAATTAATTTTTTGTTAATTATTTAGGTATTCGATCGTATTTATTAGAAACGGAGAATCACGAATGTCCGACGTGCCATGAGATTGGAGTATCGCCCGATACTTTAATACCGAATCGTTATTTACGAACGGCCGTTACTAAATTTAAGAATGATACGGGTTATTGTAGAATCAAATTATACAATAATAATAATAATAATAATGATAATAACAATGGTGTTCCTCAAGAGACAGTCGATGATGAATTGAAATTGAGTCAAAATGAAACTGAAATCAAAACTCACAATGAAACTGAAGATAAACTTAATGATGATTCTGAATCAGAAGAATCTCCATTAATACAAAATGGTGAAAGTGATAAGACGAATGAGCCTTTGAGTCACGATGATAATGATGAACCGACGATGGAAGAAGTTTTGGGACTTAAAGAATCACCGAATATTGACGAAGAACCGATCGATGAATTTAAAGAAGAATTAAAAGATGATGTTAAATACGAACAGAAAACTCCGGAAGAAACTGAATTAAATGAGTATGTTTAATGTAATTATAATTTTTAGTTTTATTTTAATTGTTTTATTATTTAATAGGAATTGCAATTCTCAACGCGAAACCGTAAGTCGTTCAGAAACGCCATTAACTGATGAACCACAATCACAGGCATCAGAAACCGAACAAATTAATGAAATTCAAGGAATTCACGAAATAAATGAAATTCCAACGCTTAACCAATTTCAACCGGTGATGTCTTTGGCCAATCCAAAGGCGCGGATTCAGGTAATTCATTTTAATTACACTTATATATTAAATGTATTTTAAACATATTCTTTATCTTTAGGGTACGGTGCGTCCGCAGCGTCCGAATATGAACATGAACATGGGTATGGTCATAGGTCCACCACAATCGATGATCCCGACGCGACCATCGATATTACCCCATCCGCGTATGGGCGTTATTCCACGTCAGGGTTTTCATGACGCGCGGTACTTTCGTCCGATGCCCGAGCACATGCGTTTTCAGATGGGAATGCCACCGGTACCATCGTATTATGGCCCCAGACCAATGGGCCCTCCGGACCGGTTCAACCCCTACGGGTATATGGGCCCACAAACACATCTACAGCAGGGAGGACTGCCGCATCATCCAATGGTTCTGCATCAAAATGTGACAGAAGCACCTCCTCCAGGTTAAGATGAATGTGTTGAAAAAGGAAATATTTGCACATTTTGTGATACTTGAATCTGTGATATATTTTTTTATAATGCAAAATTTACTAATTTTATTTAATGAAAAAAGTCATACACTAAAATACTATACTCTCTTTGAAATTATTTATTACTTATATATTTATATATATGTTAAATTATTCTATTTTTAAATTCATTATTTTTAAAATTCGAGTTTTTTCTATTTATACAATAATTTACGTAATATTTAAATTATTTTAAATGCCATCTTTGAATGACCACAGCTGACCATAGATATGAAAGAATAAACGAAACAAAAGTGGTTTTTATGATGATTTATAATAATAATAATTAAGAAAAACGTGTCTTTTCAGGGATTATTTCTCATTCGTGTCATGTCTATTAGCGGATGAGAGGGGACATGTCCTATGATTAATTAGTTGTTTATTGATTTTTCTAATTTTAGGGACCATAGGTATGGACACGTATCAGTACGGTGATTACGATGATTATGAGGAACGATTGGATAAGTTTACCAAACAATTGGAGGCACGACCCACACGAAGGAGGAGTCGAAGCCGATCACGAACCCCGTCACGTGGTCGTGGTCGTGGCCGATCCTCACGGTCACGCTCGAGTTCTGATTGGACTTCGTCATCATCACGCTCACGATTCAGTCGGTCATCGTCACGGTCACAGTCCCCTAATTATAGAAGAGTCCGTTCGCGATCACGAAGTTACCATAGACGATACTCACGATCGCGATCGCCGCGGTTCAGACGTGACTATCGCCATCGGAGGTCAAAATCGAGATCACCCGTCGCGCATCATGCGTCATCGCGTAGCAACAGGAAACAAAAGCAGCAGCAGCAACAGCATCATCACCATCATCATCATCGACATAAGAAAGAAGTACGACCCCATGAGAGTGATAAGGATAGGGATAAGGAAAGGACCGGGGATAAGGAACGGTCGCGGAGAGATCATGATAGTGATAAGAGGAAAAATCGAGATAAGGAAAGGGATGAGATTAGGAATGAGGAGACGAACGTCATGATCCAGACTCAGATTAGTGTTGAAAGTGAAGTTAAGTTTGACATTGGAATGGACATTGGAGTGGACATTGGAGTTGACACTGTAAAAGTGGACTCTCAAATGAACTCCGAACTTAACAATGAACCTATTGTTGAGGATAAAGAATATGAACATAAAAATGAAGAAAGAGATGACCTTACATTTGACAATCAAAAAGTGGAGACTTTTGAGGAACGCAATGAGAATATCGGGGATTTTCATATTGAACCGGACAATAATAAAATCGACATTAATGATGTCGATATTTATAGTGATATAAAATGTAATGATAATGATGAAATTATTAAGGAAAAGACCGAAGATATTAGAGATGAGCTCATTTTTCATGTCGAAGAAGAGGATAAAAATCTTGATTTTGATGAGGATTTAGAACATTATAAGGATATTGCCGATGATCGTTACAAGAAAAGTGATTTAATTAATGATCCGAATTATGAACGTGTTGAGTATACAATGGAAGAGAATGGAAAAGCGAAGATATCGAAAGATAATGATAAATCGAGAAATAAATCACGTGTCGTGAGTCCGAAACACGAAAAGGAAAGGAATAAACGAAATGATGAGCATAGTGATAAGTCAAAGAGAAAAGATAAAGAGAAACATAAGTTAAGGGATAAAGAAAAATTGAAAAGAAAGGATCGCGACCATAGAGAGGATGAGAAAAAGAGGATGCGTGATCGGGACAAATCCAGGGATGAGGAGAAACGCAAAGATAAGGACAAAGATAAGAATAAGAAACGGGATAAAGATAAATATAGAGATAAGAAAGATGCGGATAAAGAAAAACAAAGAGATAAGGAAAGGGAAAGGAATAAAAAGAGGGAAAAAGAATCCAAAAAAGAACGGGAAAAGAGTGAAAGTGAATCCGAACATCGGATTAGTGAAAAGGATAAGAATAAGTCTAATGATAGAAAGAAATTCAATGAAAAGGTTAACGTAAAAGATGATAAAAGTATTAAAGTATCAAATGAACAGAGTAATGAATTACCCGATCAGACACGGAGAGCCGTGAAAATAAATCGACCGAATTTCACGCAAAGACCGACCCTTTCAATTACTATTCATAACACCGAAAATGATGAAACATCACAACACCATTCATCGTCTCATAGAAAAAATTCCGATAATCGACATGAGCATAAAAGTGGGACGAAACGGTCATCATCCGGTGACCGATTATCACGAAATGATAAATCATCGACCAAAGAAAGGAATAATAAAATGGATACGACTGAAGTAAAATCATTAACATCCAATTCGAGTCATCGATCAAAACACAAGGATAGGGATGAGAAACACAAATCACATAAAAAGAAAAGATCGCGTTCCCGTAGTGTCGAGTCAAAGAGGAAGAAATGAGTATTGTTGTATGATACGATTCGATTCGACCATAGGATTTTCTAAACGTTAATTACGCTCTTTTTTTGTTATTTTGATTCGGAAATTCACATTTTAATTTAGTATTTTCGGCATTTTTTGCAATGTTAATGTACACTTTTTTGAGTTAAGATTATTATTAGTTTATCATTTATATACATACTCAACTCAATTATTGACTATTAATGTCATGTAAAAAGGAAAAAATTATTAAAAATGTTTAAATTAAAATTATAAAGTTTCAGTTATTTATTAAAATTTAAAAATTCCGCATTATTTAAGACTATTGATGCCTGAGATGGCATTACATGTCAATGATTTATCCTTTTAATTCACTACATTTTGTGTTCAGTTATAATGTTCAGTATCAGCTAAAGTTATGCATTGAAATGTAATGATGGGAGTGGTTAAGTATTGGACATTATAAATAAACATTATGCATTTACACACATTTATTGCATGTCTATGGTCAGTTAATGACTCAAAAATATATTAAATTATTATTAAATTATTAAATTTTTAATCATTAAAATTTATTATTAAAATCAATTTATTATATTCTTTTTTAAAATGTTCATTTATTAAATATAAATTATTATATACAATTAATTATGGGAGAATTTGAATCGGAATTTCAATACGCTGATGTGAGTATCGATACACAATCATATGTTTACATTTATTTATTTTATATTTATTTTATATTTATTTTTTTAGTATTTATTTCAATTATCACAAAAAGATCCGTCACAATTAATGGGATCATTCAAAGGAATTAAATCGTGGAATAAGAATTTACATCAGAAATTAACTGATTTAATTATCGATGGTAAAACAAAATCTAAAATAAATATTAAGGTATAGAAAATACGACAATTGAGGTATAACATGTCGTGTCATTTTATATTATTACTGTTGTTTATATTTTATGTCGCGACATGTTATGTAACAATTTGCGTAACTATATGATTGTACTAATTTTTTGTTTAGAATTTAAATGCAGGAACATTTGTATTGCAAAAATTAGTAGAAAAGGAACGGTTAAATCACTTCATAATCAGTTTATATCCGGGAAATGATGGATATACGATCGGTGTGAAGATTCACGGTCAAAATGATCCGATTGAAACGATGCGACTCCCGTATGAAGAGAATCAATTATTAGATTATATTGATAATGAAGAACTTTCACCCGTTTTGGTGAATCTCATAGAGAATTCTCCACTATCATCGGCAAATCTCTTTCACGACGGGTGTGTCATTACCGAAGTGAGAGATTACCGAAGATCGGCATTTACCAATTCAAATTATTACACGTCTCATTGGGTAATGTTAAAGCCGACGACACAAACAATCATTAGCGATGTCATATCCTTAACATCGAATTACGATCCTCAATATGAATGGAGAAATGATAATAAATTAACACTCGAGTCACAACTGTTATTATCATTATCACC
>LBFL01030925.1:7848-17889 GCA_000988845.1 Hypochthonius rufulus
ACGTTACATAAAACATTACATAAAACGTTACATAAAACGTGAATTCAATTATCTGAAAATTAAAGAAACGTGAAAATACAGAAAAAATTAACATTATAAGGACCAAAGAATGTCATTAGTAACACATTTAATCGGAGATAATAACAATTATACGCTACAGAAACGAATAAATAATAATAACCAAAAAAATAACGGTTCAAAAGAGTGTAAAATTACAGAAAAATGGTATGGGATGTGCTGTGACAATATCGTGTTGAATAAAGAGGGTATGCATATGCCGATTGTCATTACTCACGACCTTAGGAAGTATATTCGCATAAAAAATACATGTAAAGTATGGAATAAAGTAAAACATAAACAATAACATGCATAATGTACGACTGTCTTCAGATGGGCTTTTGTATTGCGGTTTTCAGCTCAATAATAATAATAATAATAATAATCATATTATCGTAAGATTTTGGAATGACTTTAAAAAATGAACGCTCCAATAGTTAATGGGGTCATAAGTAACTAAAGCTCACATCTAAATGATTGGACGCATCACTACTTTTGTACCGCATTTATACAGTTAATTGTGAATCATCACTGTAATTGCAATTAAATCGTCGATACTATTGATTGAACCGAAAATCAAATATTTGAACAATTATTGGACTTTTACTGTACAATTATATAAGACAATTGATTTAATTGTTCATTTATCCATTACTTCCTAAATTATTGTAATATTATAATATACTAATTATATAATAATTAACTAATTTAACGAAAAAATTGTAAAAAAATAATAATTACCGTAACAATTTATGAGCATAAAATTGGAAGAGATTAATACAAAGATAATAATCATCGGTGCGAATGTAATAACACTGATATAGGAACACATTTTTAAATTATTATGGTATTGCAATTGCAATTCAAAACAATATTAAGATTTACGATGAATTAACACACGATTATGTATAATAAAAATAATAAATGAGATTAATATATGCCGATTATAATAATAATTATTATATAATAATTGTACAATAATTGTATAATAAAACTTTTTTAAGATTTGTCAATTGATTAAAGTTTGACGCACGTTAATGTATAGATTTTGCATTAAAATAATTGTATAAATAAAAAAAAATAAAAAAAATATTAACAAAAATAATTGCGGTTAAAAAGTATTGCGAAATGTTACATTTTCCACTGTTGATTGGGATAACACAATGCAAATCACCACTGACCAATCACAATGACCATCACTTAACGTTAACGGATATTTTCAGATTCAAAACTCGAGTGTGTCAATGGTAATGGCGTCCGCCATAATTATTAATATACACACACTAATGGCAAAGATATGTTAAATAAAGTTAAAGGCACAGATTTTAACTGTCATAATACGATCCCATGCAATGTAAAGACCCCATTGACGCGTCATCACAGCCCGTACTTTCAAATTGAACCAATGCCAATGCGCACACTCCCCTCACGCAAATGGCCGATATGAGGTAAACATCACCGCAGTGACATCTATCGACGGTCACGCCTATACTTATCTATAGGGGAATCAAACTTAAAAGGGTCACGATTTTTCGTGAGAATTCATGACCTACAAATTGATATTACACCGTTAAATATGCAAATCTGTGGTTTTTTAAAATAAATATTACATAAAAGGGGTGATTAAACGTTAGGGTAATGAATTAATTATATTAATTGGATATGCATTACGATATAAACACGAATATATTGCATATTTTAAAGTTTTTTGCATTTAAAAGTTATATAAATTATATTATGTCACATCGATAATTATGAAATAATCATAATCGTTGATCTTAACTATTTTATTGCATATATTTTTTCATTTGCGATACTTTTTAAAGTGAATACAATCATCTGATTAGTGTTTTGAATGAGTTAAATGATAATAAAACAATTGCATTAAAATAACATTTTCCGACGTTTTTCTTTCGTAAAATATAAAATTATTGAATAAAATTATCACACAATATTCATATATAAGAACATTCATTAAAATAATTATGTAATTAATTACTTAAAACAAAAAAACAAATTTCTAAATAAAGCACAATATTATTTTACATTACTAATGATAATATACCAATAGTTTAATTAATTAGATAATTACGTTATTTTCGTTGCATTTAAAATTAAGGCTCTCAAATAATTTAAAGTCGCGATGAATAATTAATATTATCGTGGGGCTGATGATAGAAGAGAACGTAAGCATCTGCCAATTGTGACGCTGTAAATGTTTCTGTAACGTCAGTGACGCTGTAAATTGCATAAAAATATAATACTTTTTCTATTTATACAAATTCTGTTCTATTTTTACCGATCATCATTAAAGTGAAACCATTTCGAGTCGTACTGACAATATGCTGTGTAATGTCCCGTTCGGGATGAGTATCCGTGATGACACACACATGCATAGAGACTATAGGTTTTGCCATCGATTATCAAAGTTTCATTCACTTCTATGTCTTGACTCGATTTATATCCATCGTTTCCAAATTTCTTCAGATCTGAAAAATTTAAAAATATATAAGAATATGATAAATATTAACATTTAAATCATTTCATTAAACACATACGCAATATCATTATCGGCGGCGATCGTTGAATTGTAAGTCTTTTTGTAGATCGTCTCTGTCTTTTACAACACGAACAGTACTAAATGATAAAATTAATGAATTTTACATACAAAAACTAAAAAATAGTTACCGGTTGTTCATCATAATCAAGTACTTCTTCAGAAGAAAATTCTTTTAAACATCGTTCGATGTTACTGCGACTTCTGTTAAAATACATGTTTATAAGAGTTTTCTAATTATAATTGAACAAATAGTGTTAATTAATAGTGTTAATTACCGATTTTGAGGGAGTGGTAATGACAAATCCCAAAAGGGATCCCAACACGTGCTCGTATTATCACAATTTGTACATTTTATTACAGATGAAAATTGACCCACAAATAAATCAATTAATTTCGAATCATCAATAGCATTTTTGTATTGATTCCACGCATCACGTGCTGTATTTGCTGTGTATTCAAATATATTTAATTTAATTTAATTTAAAATTTAATTTAATACATTAAAATTAATTAAATAACATACGTTCAGAATATTTAGTCTTTGGTCTTCTCTTAGCTTTATTCACCTCATCGTGGAGTCCATTAATCAAGTATCGCAAAAATTCTTGAGCATCGTGTTGGCTAAGGTTACATATGAATTATGAATTAGTCAATCATGATAAATATAAATATTTGCGTACTCATATCCCCTAAACTTTGGTTGATACTGAATAAAGTGTGAGCGAAACAATGTGGGAGTGATACAATCGTTTCGTGAACTTTCCATGTCTTTAAATAACCGCGCGAGTGCTATGGAATGATAATTGATTTTTACAATCGATTATGTAAATTTAAATTTAAATTATATAAATTTTAGCTAAAATTATATACCATAATGGTTTGCACATCCCGGTTCTGAATTCGATTTTATATATTCTCTGAGCGATCGTGTGGCATATAATGCTTGAATAACCGAATTCATATAACACGTATTACCTAAATTCGTCAGTCCCGATATTGGTATGTTTGACTGTCAATGATAAATTATAATTAATTAATTTGCAATTTTCTTATACCATTAGATATGGAAATATCTTATAAAATTAAATATTCTGTTAATATAAATCAAAATTTCTTTTAATTCAGATCTTATCCCTCATATATTTTAAAAATTCTATTCAATTTAAACAATTGTTAAACAAACAAAATTATTATAATCGGCGCGTGTAATAAATAACGGGTTTCTAAACAATAGCATAATCCAATACATATACATCAATCAGTTCTATTCATGGTACTAACTTTGTTATTGAATTGATAATACAAAATCACGGCCTTTCAATTGAATTGAATTGTTAGTTATGGCATTAATCACTAATCTTAATTATAATACTCATATTCATACGCGATTATGAAATGGTTTGAGTGTAAAGTAATCATTTAAATGATTTCTTTGGTGTTTTCGTCTCTCGTATTTCCTCTCTTCAAGTGATGTATAAACAAATGTATAGCATAACAAAACGATAAGAAAAAATAGAACGATCTTAAACAATGTTCTAACAATTATTAGGATATTTACAACATACTGGTGATTCATTCACTCATAAATACATAAACGAATAAATAAACAACAATTTACGTAATGATCATTTATTAATAAATCGGTCGCGTGTGTCGTAAGCGGTCCCAAAACAAAAAAATTACATACAAAACTTAAGATGATGATGATGACGATGATGAGATTTTAGGTTATTTATGGAAAAGAGCAAAAGAGGTGAGCAAATGATGTGATTTGCATTACTGCCAAAAGTGCCAAAAGTGCCTAAAGTGGGTCTGTACTAAAATTCTTTCATTTAAATTAAGTCGCGTCATTTAATATATTATGAAAACACTTCGTAAAATCAGTGTTATGTAAACAGAAATACATTTTATGCATATGCATATGTGTGTAAATTGTTTAAAAAAGTGGAAAAATAAAATGAGAAAATAAAAATGGGACTAAAGGAATAGATTCACATACATAATTATTGGCAATTTAATAACCGCAATAAACTGACATTGAAATACCATTTATATATGGGTTAACATGAAGAAGTAACACCTTTCAAATGATTATCATTGGTTCATTGAGAATTCCATCAGAGAATTCCATTAGAGACACATAATCATATCTCTGAGCATCGTAAGCATTGAGTAAACATTTTTTAAAGATTCAATCATATTTATGAACTGATTTTTTTTGAGGCCTCAAATTTTTGTCTCAATTCCCAACTCAATTATCATTTCTTAGATCTGTATTTTTTCTTTAAATGCACATTCATAATTACCTTAACTTTTGACGTACTAATGTCACCATCGTTATAATCGAGACTCGAACGGCGCTGATTGTATCGCGTCAGTGTTACAGATGATGGTGGTGATGAAATGCCTTAAATAGAAATTCTGTTATTAACTTTATGTACCATCATCATGTACATCATCATGCACATCATCATGCACATCATCATGCACATCATCATCATATACATCATCATCATGTACATTATGTTCACGCAAATAGAAAAATTTACCCAAAATGATGGGGGTTTATGAAAAAGGGGGGACTTTATGCGTGTTTATTTATCTTTAAACACAATTGAGGAAATTGTTAATGTCATTTTTCGCTTTAAAAATTATGGGAATGTTCACTTTATAAAAGTCATTCATTTTCCTCAATAAATTACCATTCTTTTTCAGGTAATTGTTTATAGACACGAATCAAAAGAATTGAACTTTCACCAAAATTCATTCTCACGAAAGCATAAAATTATATAAAATCTCAGATTTCACATTATTTTTAACTCATTTTAAACATTTTGCGTGACGTATCATTATGAATCATTATAAATATGATTATGATTAAAGCCGAAAATAACATTTTTACCTGAAATTCTATTACTATAACTCGAGAATGATGAATAACTCGATGATGGCAGTTGATACGAGTTTGAGAGTGATGATGTTACCGATGATGATGGTCTGTAAGTGTTAAGATTGTATGATGAACGGCTTTTGTAAGAGAGTGACGTATTTGAAGAGTACGGCCGTATGATACTACTGATGCCGGAGGTGCTCCGCGAGAGTGTGGATGTGGACGATGGTGATGCATAATTTGAATACGTCGATGATAGTACCGGCATTACAATTGATCGGTATGACCTTCGGATGGGACTGGAATATTACTGCAATGGGAGTACAAAAATAGTAACATATTATAGGTGTACCATGATAGTCACAATTGTCATGCATAATGCCACCGAATTTAATGAATTATCAAATAATGACCGTAATGATCGTAATGACATTTCTCTGTTCCGATTATTATTATCGATGTTATCATATGATGGCACATATATATGTACACATATATATGCATAATACACACATATGTACATTCATTAATGAATTTAAATGCATATATTACAATGATAATTCAATACAATACAATGACGGTGCTCGAAAATAGTTTATAATAAAGTAACTCACATGTAAGAGATGACTTAAGAAGTGTTATAATAACTGATGAATTTGCAAATTATCATACATTTACTGTTATACTATAGAATAGTAATGAATACATTTTAGAGGTGTTAATTATTAACGGTGTCAGATTATTTGAATCACACCATAAAATGAGAATATATCATTAAATGTTACGATAATAATTTCATTTCGATTCGCAAAAATTTATCGCATTCTTTATGAACATTTAATCAGTAAATTATATATTATATATTATATTATATATAATATTATATATTATTATTATCGTTTATCAAATACTTATGTCGTTTATATATAAATAACATTAAATGATACGAGTGTTTTATATATTATCAATTTTATGCCATAATTATTAAAACAATAAATATTTTCATTATTATAATTACTGAAATATTTTCAAATATAATATTATAAATATAAATATAAATTGTATTTGCATAGTATTGTATTATATTTTTTACACATTAAATTGCGGTTAATTATATTGACATTGTTTAATGAGATTAAAACTAAAAGCGGCGAATAAATTAAAATGAAAAAAATTATTTAAACTATTTTCGGGCGTATAAAATATTATAAACAAAAAATAACAAATTTTATGTTTTTATACATTATTATACATTACCTTTTATATGATTTTCGTTTATTTAAATAATCATTCAGTATAATGACACCTGAAAAAACATGATAATCATACGCTTTACTTCAATTGCAATCACAGGTAAAGTTATAAAATTGCGATTTTAGTATTGAAATAATGTAATGAATAAAATTACCGATAATTAAATAATGAGTATTATAGGGATGAACCGAATACTGTTGCGATGAGTTTCGAGTGTCACAGTGACACAAATGTAAGGAACAGTTTAAGAATACTTAAAGAGTGTCATCGCATCTCAATTTGTGAATCTCAAATATGGTGAAATGTAAATGTACATTCAGATACAGACACATGCGTACATCGTGACGACATTAGAAGCAATTCACCAGCGTATGCATAAGCGTAGGTATGGAAAAAGGGAACAGAGTCATGCTTATGCATTACACAATAAATTTCTTTAAACTATGGCTATATTTTAAAGTCATATTTATTAATTATTATTTGTTACTAAAACATTACATTTTACGTTATATTTTTTATAGTCAGAGGTATCACTAACTTCTGATGTGTCCGAATTAAAACATCACCAATGGACACGCATTTTTCAGGAATCAAAAAGAATATTTTATTCCAAAAAAAACATAATAGAATAACCTAAATCGATGAGAATAAAATGTAATGCCTTAATTATTACATTTATAACACTGAAATTATTAATTTTTCATTTGATTTAGAAATGTTTTAATTAAATTTACTTAAAATCTTTCATAGAATTGCATTCTCTAAACTCTAAGACATTTTATGTGATTTTAGGTGTACATTAAATTTGAGAATAATGTTAACTCAAAATGTGCCCTTTTTCCATATATTAATTAATTATGTAATACTGGCATTGACCAAATTCTTCTATTCTCATTGAAATTAATACGCAATTTGACGTTATATAATCAGTATTTTATACGTTTATGTCGCGTCTATATACGTACAAATTTATAAGAATGTTATAAAAATCCTTTTGGAAAGGAAAATTTATACATTCACATACATTAAAATGAAATTATTTTATAATTTTTTGTCCATTAAAAAACATTAAAACACTACATAATGAATTTAGATATTTTATTAATTTCAATATTAAATTAAATAATGTGTGTTTATGAATTCGATTCGTATATATCGACACTCCTTTATGTGTGACCTCCGAATGAATTTGTCAGAAACTATTGTATTGAAGTTTTTATATTTTAGATTCCATTAGAGTATGATAAATTACACATGTAAAGAGAACACACTATATATGTGTACATTTAATATTTCTTTTTTATGATTAAATGATAAGAAACGCTGATAATTGCTAATGTCTTATCACACCATTGTATTAACATTAATTTTTCCCATCGCTTTACGCTAAAATAACGTCATTACCTAAGGTCATATATCAGTTTTATTAACTATTAAATTTCAAAGTTTATTTTAACATAAATGTTTATAAATTAATTGAAAATGCTAAATGTTTAAAACAATGATTAAAATAATTAAATTTTTATAGAGTTTTAGATTTTGTGATTTATAAAATTAGAGAAGTCTTTTGATAAAATCAAAGATATCCTTTAAAGTTTCACTCATATGCGGCGCGAGTGACTTTTTTTTGATAATTTTTGGCTCAATTTAAAAGATTACCCTTTAATTTTTATTCATTTATTCCATAGATTATACTGATTAAGTTAATTTAGAAATATGAGAACATTCGTTGTAATTATTTCAGTTAATTTTTTTTATCATTTTCCATTTTATTAAAATTAAAAACCACATTTTCTACCTATGATCGCATTTTTGCACGAACCTTTTTACATATGAAATAATTTCACGATAATTATTATCGACAATAAATTTCGTTGCATTATCGTGTAAATATTTAATTTTTCATATCATTTAATGTGATAAATTCTCATTAATAATAACTTCGCATGAGTAATGAGTATCATCACTAATGAATAAGTGGCAAAAATGTGAATTATTATTGTATATGTAATTATGTGGAAATTTTATGAAAACAGTTTTAAACATCCTTAAAATAATTGTGTAATTTTAGGAAATAAAATTAAAATTCTTGTAAATAACATTTTGTAATGCTTATTTAATAGGTCTGTAATAAATGCTTATTAATGGTATACAAAAATAGTATTAAAAAAATATTTTTTTATGACGCATTTTGGATTTTTTTTGGATTTTTTGGTTTTTTTTTGGATTTTTTGGTTTTTTAAATCGCACTTTTCCTTTATCTAAATTTAACTTTTTATAGTTGATTAATACAATAATAACCCGAATAAAGTGGTAATGTATAAAAGAGATAATATGTTCTAATATCGTACCAATTTATATGATAGTTTCTTTGGAACTCAATTAGAAATTCCACAAATTCCATAGATAATGAAATTATTGACCTCTATTTTTTATTTAAAATAAATATCCGGTGTAATCGTAACGTAAGAAAAGATTACATATAAATTTTTCCTTTATCTTAAGATACTAAATTCAAAAATATTTAATCGATGAAATATTTTTTGTTATCCTTGAAATATATTGTTGTGGTTCTTAAAGCGAATAAAATAGGTTAAAGAAACACAACAATGGAATTAAAAAGATATTTGAAAATAGTTCTAAATTTAATTTTAATACAATGTAATTATTGTTTATGATATTTTATTAAAATCTAATTATTTTTTAACAATAAAAATCTAATTTTTTGTTATTTATATTTTAAGGACATTCATTTGAATCAAATAAATGATATTTATGAATGAATTTATAAATAATTTTATCGAAATTATAAATAATCATGTTATTTTGTTATTAAAAATGTTTTAAATTATATTAATAAATAAATAAATATAAATTTATAAAAAGTGACATTCATCATGACTTTAACATTTTAACAGTCGAATGAAATTCAATGCAAAAATAAAATGCAAATAAATTTATAAAACAATTGAAAAGTAAAAATGATAATTACAATTATTGTTTTAGTTTTTAGAATTTTATGAATTCCCATTAACGAATGTTCTTTAAATTCTTTAATTATCATAAAATTTACCATACTTTGAATTGTTTTACAAATTATAAATGATAATTTATCGGCAAATTTATTTGTTTCTTTCAAATTTTGAAGAAAATTTCATACAATTCTGAAACCGAAACACTCAAATGTTCAGGATTAGGAAAATGCGATGGGTCTAGAAAATGTATTTGGATAGTTGAACCTAGCAAGAAATCATTTAGAAAAACATTGAACCTAGCAAGA
>LBFL01030925.1:17920-27957 GCA_000988845.1 Hypochthonius rufulus
CGTTGGAGCCAGAAAAGAAGTCACCTAGAAACGGAACTAACTCCTCGCTGTGTCCTACGGGACGAAAAGAGGGCACCGGCAGAGCCTGAGGGGGCAGTTCCCACAGTGCGCTCAACGGTGGCAATTTCTAAATATTAAATCGTTTAATAAAATAAATTTGTGCTTTAAACACGTAAATTTCCATTTATCGCTGAACATTTGAATTAATTGCAATTATTACAATTGTAGTTTTTATAATTTGTAAATTTTAAAATTTAACATTTTGGAGAATAAAATTATTGGAGGGGAATTGAATGTTTTTTGCATTGCTGTAGGTATTGGTGTATTGTTATATAAAACTGCTTAATTCAGTGTTTATGATAACAGAAAATAATGACGTCATACAGTGGAATAATAACACTAAAATAGGATTTTATTCAATTGGAAAATATATATATTTATGAAAACGTATCGCTGATATGAGAGCATAATTTAAATTGTATAATACAACAATGAACATATATCATTGCGAATCCTTTTGACAGTTGAATTGCGGTATCACATTTAATGTATTTGGTCTATGATCGGATAATAGATTTATGAACGCACGGAAAAGATACTTACAAGACACTTACACACTTAGTATGGGGAAATCCGGACTGAGACAATCCCACAATGGAATTCTCAGATGTGATCTGAGATCACAATGAATGTCACTATAATATCAATGTTTTCATGTGATACTCGGCCTATGCTCGTATTTGGTACTGAAACTAAAATTATAAACAATTAATTGCAAAATCAATACTTTTAATGTTTTTCTTTATATTAATTTGAGGTACAATTATGTCATTATATCCGTGAGATTTTTAGACCATTTACACGATGAAATCATTAAAATTAATCATTTATAACAAAAGTCGTTATAAATTTTCCAATTTTATTTATCACTGATAAATTATCAGATATGAATATGAATCACCATTTATATAATGATTCTTTATTAATGAATAATGCATATAATGGATAATGCTTAATGATGAATCATAAAAATTAGGGAATCCCCAAATTGATAAAAAATAAGGGAATTTTTGTACTGCGATATTTTTTCTTAAAAAAATTTAAAGTCAAGCGTCTGCATATTATTCGATTTGATATTATAGATGCCATTTGCAAATAATTTTACATATAAATAATTTTGGGTAATTTGAATGTTTATCGTAAATATTTAATTTGTTAACACTAAGAAACACAGCGCTGCACAGTAGAATATGGTCAATACAGAGTGTATAAGAATACATAGGATACTATACTTTCTACTATACTATACTATATTTTCTTCAGGTTTCTTCACTATATATATTCACTGTGATATGCATAAAAATTGAAAAGGAAAACCTCTTTCGCGATAATAATCTAAAAAATGTTTTCACAGAATAAATTGAACTGAGCTAAAACCCCATTATAAAATTATATGTGAAAAAATAAGAACGTATCTGTAAAACTATTCTAAAAAACTATGGTTATGTACTTAAGTAAAAAACAATTATGTTGAAGGTTAAACTATAATGGGTTTTGCGCGTACATACAAACTTCTGTAAAATGAACCCTTTATAGCTCGAAATCCTCTATAACTTGAAAAGATTCTTGATTCTCAATTCTATGGATTTGCATTATAATGAATCTCAATAACGTGAAAAGCTCCAAAAGCGTGAACAAAACATTTTGAACCGCAATATATTCACATAATGGAGGTTTATATGTATCCTTTCACGTGTAACATTATGAGATATTCAACAACTGTTGCACGTGTTATTCAACTATTTACTCAGCGTGTAATGTCATTGATTGATCTGAGCTGATCTCTAAAGTAAACTTTATTCCACTCAATTGAACTGATCTCATTATCATGAAATATTATGTGTGCCCATTATTCAAAGTTAATATATTCATAATTTGCGGTGTAAAGTACGGGGTAATGTATGCACTTTTCTGGTAAACGGCAAATCTCATGTTATCCATAAGTTCAATTATTCTCTCTTTTTATTGATTTTATTGAGCGTGAAATGATATCGTACGGCTCTTTTCATCACTCTCGACTCTCATCCAAATCCTCTGCAATTCCCTAACAGTGAATCGGCAATGCCCCATGGGGATTCAATAATTACACGGGCATTTCATTTGGTCGTATCCCGTCGCGAGTGCGATGCTCACTTTATGAATCGAAAGATCAATGGTTACGTTATCTCTCACTAAGATATACGTTGATTATTCAGTTATTTATTGTTTGAAGCGCTTCACCCGAACTTTCGCCGTCCAATATTTTCCATTACAACTGTGAGCGAAAGTAATTCATTCGTTGTACTGATTCTTCCACAAATGCCAACTTTTTATAGTTGAGTCGTTTTGCTAATCTAACGTAATGATGAGAGAACACCGCATGAAATCCAAACACAAGTCTTATCCTAAAATCCCTTTGTTATGAGCCGATTTTTCATTACTTTCGCACTCTCAAATTTACAGTTAAATTCAAATAATAATAATAAATCAAAATAACATTAACTATAGAATAGTGAATTAACATCACATCAAAGCTTTGATTTTTTTATAGGATTCAAAACATCATAAATTCTCATGAAATTTTCATGAAATTTTATATAAATGAGTTAAGCAATTCATTGACAAACATTTATTATGCGAAAATCATTAATTATGTGGAATGTGCATAAATATTAATCAAAAGCAAGAAAATAATGTAAATGTTAAATCGATTTAATTTAATAAAATTCACAAATATGATAATAATAATCATAATGTTCTACGCATAATAAGATAAGCCATTGGCTCGATGGTGATGGCTGTGATGGTGAAGCGGTGGTGACAAACCTGATGCTCCGAGTGCATTGGAGCATAGTGAATTGCATGTTCCCGAAGATGTCCCCCAATAACCCGCAGATGCTGAAAATAATGATGCGTGAGTTGGCGCTGTCGATGCGGTCATTGCAGCGGCATTTCGCGCCGATCCGGACACTAAATAAGGACTTAATTTCGAAGCATGAGCGTGATATGCCGATGGACTTAAAAGCAGCTCTGAATGATATTTGTAAGCGGCGGATGCGGAATCTGATTGATTGGGTTGACACGCCTGAGCCAATCCGTGGAAATCAAATTTATAGGCATATCTCTTCCCGTGAACTTTGGTCATTATATTCTTATCATAGTAATATCTAAGAGCGCGGCTCAGTTTATCGTAATTCATATTCGGTTTGCTTTTCCTTTCGCCCCATCGTCGTGCGACTTCGTCTATCAGTGGTTCGGGGTAAACAATTTTAGGTAAACACATTATTTATGCTTAAAATAAACCAAAATTCATATCAACAGAAACAATATTAATATGCATAATGACAATATATTTGCAAAAATTCTATATTTAATATCGGATTTGATTTTATCGGTTTTGTAAATAGTAAATTTACTTATACAGAGAGTCGATTTATCACAATGATGTTAATTGCATTGTTTTTTAAAAATTCAATGTCATTATTATATTCGAATGTTAATCATAATTAAATTTTATCGGTGAAAATCTATCAGTTATATTTAATTAATGATTCGCAATTTATAGGGTTAATTCTATATAAATATTAGCTATAAAAAGCTAGAAAACAAGTTACATACGTACCGGGATCTGATAATTTGAATTCCCCATTTGTGCCTTCCCATGTTATACAATTAGTATTAGCGCTGTCGGAGAGTAATTCCAAAAGAAATTGCCATAATTGGATTTGTCCGCTCCCTTTGGGTGTTAAAGTTTAATATTAAAATCAATTTCTTAGAAACAATTAGATTTGTAAAAAATCATTTCGCGTATCGCGTCAATAAATTGTCACGTCATACTTAATTAACTAAATTGGGTGAGCATAACTTTTATATTGTTCTATATTTATTTGTTTATTTAACTAATATGTGTATTTAGTAGAGTCTGACGGCGCCAAAAACCACTTATCAGATGATTAAATAATAGGCTCGACTTTAATTTACATTCTAATATTATAATAAAAATAATAGCATATATGTACCTATACGTACAGGTATTGCAAAAATACCATGTTTGACTGTATTATTTTATCAGTAAATTTTCTATTTCATTAAGTGAATCCATAGAAATAGATAAACATGATTTTTTTACAATGCCTGTACATATATATGTAAATTATAGCATATGAGTACCTTGAGATGCGAGTCGACTGCTCGCGGCGTTCAACAGATTGTATGTGTCTAATGATAAATTATTTTCTATTAAAATCAATACAATTGTGTATATAATCAGATACCGGATTGATTTTCAATTGAAACACCCGATGAAACCGATTTTGAGGTTCCTCCTGAGGCTGCAGATAATAATGAGTGTGATGTGAAACCTAAAAAATAATACAATTTTATCATTACTCATTTGTAATTTGTTTTTTTTCCTATAATTAAATTGATTTCTATGGTTTCATAATGGCATATGTGAGACTAACCGTTTGAAAGAACATTCTGAGGGTTGGAAAATGTCACTCCATTATTAGCTGATGGTGACCAATTTGTGGTCTTTCGTATGTTCTCTGAATATGCTGAGTCTATTAAAAAACAACAGAATGGTCAATCAATAAGTTGTGAGTTATGAATGCAGTGAAAAAAAACTTAATACACATTGAAATTAGAGAACAAAAAGTTAGCAAATTTTGGATTCCATTCCATTCCACTGCTTAATAAATCTTCAATGGAATTTCCATTCCATTCCATGGAATTCCATGGAATTCCATTTTTGTTCTTTACTTGATATTAATTCAGAAGCATTATTGATAAATTGCATCGTTGATATATTCATTATTTAAATTGGATACTTAACATGAGACATTACAAATGCTTATATCATTCGTTGAAATTCAGAATATTAAAACATTTAATTCTATAAATCACTATGAATTCTCGTAATAGTTTTAAGGCAAATCATTGTAAATTATTTACAATTATGTACCACGAAATTTTATCATAAATCGCGTGCCGTACAATTAAAAAATTATTGACCATCATGCCATACAGTGAAGCACAAGGAAAATAATACAACGTTTACAAATGCTTCCACTTTAAAATATTTTCAGGTTTCATTGAATCGCAATTTGACTGATATTATTACCGCAAATAATGAATAAATTAATTTTTAATTTATTTATTCTGAGAAATTTGTTCCTTAAATAGAAATTTATGCATGAAACTATGAATTTTTCACAATCTAATTATAGTTAAATTAAGAATTAAAGTGATCCCTTTTTATCATGGATAAGTGTACATGTATGTTATGCATTTGTAGCTACAACAGCGTAATTCGCGTACTCTCCGATTGTTTTCAAGTTAATTTTTCCATTTACAATGGTACAAATGTCATATTTATACTCGATCGTGGTGGGAGGTGGGGTAGGGATATTTTTTATCTAGGGAAGATAAACTCTATGCATTATTTCTTAAGCAGTATTTTTATTTTCGCAATTTTCTTAGGGGTTCCAATTTTTACCTATCATACCATCTTGGCCGGTCTGCACTGTCTGACTGATATTTGACTATGATTGCAAATAAAACTTATTATATATTAGGGTCAGTTCTTTTTGGTTATAGTTTTTATCTACAGCTAAAATTAATTTTAGTTAGAGTTGTCATAATAATAATGATAATAATTACCAATAAAATCAGTTCGTTTCGCTCGTTTTAGTAATGTTTGATTATGATTAAATAATCATAAATCTAATGTTTATAATTTTAGTTATAATTAAAAATTGATTGAAAAGCAATAAAATAATTCGCCATATTATTTGCAACAATATTTTTATTTTGCATCAAATCAATATTAAATGTCCGAAATTTTTCTATTTTCTTGTAATAAATTTTGTTATAATTAAAATAAATTTTAGTTATTGAAAAGTTTAGTTACAATTGTGATTATGAATTGGAAAATAATTAAATTATACACTCAAACCTCACCTTTTTTGACACGATTGTCCTGTAAAAAGCTGACAAAAGTAATGAATAAGCAAAAGAAATGAGTATTAAAATATGCTATTATAGTGGTTAATGACTTTAGAAGTGCGTCAAAAATAGTGAATATGCAAAAGATGCGGGGTGCAAAAGAGGTGAGGTTTGTGTGTATAGTTATAGTCAATATAATCAATATTATAAATAAAACAGGTTTTAGTAACTAAAAAGCACTGATTGGGATATGATAATAATGGAAAATTTATCGCAATTTGAATTTTTCAAAACGGAATCAGTACCGTTTGTGATAGATTCAGGCAAATTCTATTATAAAAAATATTTAAAATTTATATGTATTCTAAATCAATAATAGTATCACATTATATGAATAAAATAATTAGAAGAGACACAAAACTTAATTACAATATGTTTTGACCCTTTTTACATATAAAATGCATAATGATTATTCATTATCATCACCACCATTACTTTTTGGTTATTTTTTGCATTTATTAGCATAATATTATTAAAAATATTATTGCACAGTCTATTAATAATGTGCATTCTCTAATAAATCGCTGATAAATATAATTTCATCGTTTTAAATCAAATTTTTAAAATATAAATTATTCTTAAAAAGTGATTCTTTAAATTTAAACGTCTCTCAATTGATAATTGAATTTCCAATTTTTAGAAAAGTCAAAATTATTCTATTACTGTAAAGTCGGCTCATTTCGGATTACCCATATTATGTAAAGAAAACACATTTAAGGCGCTTACCTCCGTAAAGCATCATTTTGGCACTAATTTAATAGTAATTTCGCATTAAATTATAGAAAAAAAAACTATTTTAATCTGTACTTTACTCAAATCTTTCGTTTTTTAATAGTATTTTTATAATAAAACGTTTATAAAAAGCAGAAAACTTATGCTACGACTAAAAACTTGCGAAGAACAGTGTGGCCTTAGGCATGATGCAAATAAAAATACGGAATGGACATTGAAAGGAACTCAATTGCTCTATAATATAAATTAAATGATGCTGCGGGATGCGGAATTTGAGTCTCTTGCTTCATAATGACTCCGTCAGTCTCCAATCGGAGAACGGAGATTGCAAAGCAAAAAGGAGAGTTCCGCCTCCGATGGCATTTTGTGTGTGTTGTTTGCACTCGGAAATATGTATGAAGCTGTAAGTCGATTGCATCACTTGTGTATTCACTTAGCTTTTTGAGGCTTTACGGTGACGGAATAATAAATAGAGGGCCCTAAAAGATTCACCATCACTATAGGAGTGTGAATATGAAATCGATAAGATGCACATCATCTTTTGATGTTATGAGCATCGAGATTAATGATCGGATAAGATTTAGAATAAAAAAATAGAGAAATATCTGTGTTTGAAGTTTGTCATATTCAATAACATATACTTAAACAAAGCTTGAAAAATGTCGCATACGCTGGCGAAACATTATTGATAATGGGAGCATATTGTAGAACCTATTGTAGAATCCATTGTAGAATCTATTGTAGAACCCATTGTAGAACCTATATTATGCCGATTAGAAAGTTACCGCAACGCATACAATAGACATCGCGCCTCTCAATGGAATATCAATCATGACTATCATGGCCTTAGTCATTGACAATGGCTGTGTTCAGCTGTATTTACATATGGGATAATAGAAAATAAAGACTCACACTATACTATGACGGGATTACAATTTATCGCTCATCTATGGGAGTGCAAAGAGCAGAGAGCAGAGGCAATAGAATGGGGGATCAGCAATTGAAATTTCCAGTATATTATAACATTCATTGAATATGATTATAAAAGGAAAACATCAAAAAATGGTAAATTGTATTGTTTATGTTTGAAATTTATTGAGCAAAACCAAAAGTATAAGATTTGCCGAAAATCAATACCTATAAACTTACTTCACCATACTTCCTTCCTGTGTAATTCTGTAATTTTCTCTCTCCCTTATGTTATCTCAGTGAGTAATACAATGCACTTTCTGATAATAGTATTCTCTTTATTTTCAGCCTTTTGGTGACTTTATCAAGAATCAGCTTCACTCTTATAATGCCCATTTACTTGCATCGCGTAACTGTATTTTTCCAATAAAGACTTAAGTGAGCCGAGTAAAGGCATAGAATAATATTACTCGACTCCGATTTTAATGGAACAATGGACCAAAGACCGGCATAATTTAAGATAAAATTGAATCTCTTCGAAAAATAAACCCGAATTTACATAACAAAATGGGAGTTTCCGATTTTATGTCAATGGTATTAATTTACGATACTGTTTTTCACATACCTGAAGTACTTTCATCAAAAATGCTTTCATCTTCAAATGATTGATCGTTTTTGTGTCCAGAAACTAATAATTATAATAAATATGAGTATTATTCTCTATTCTCTATTCTCTATTTATAATAATTATAATTATTTTATTTTTTTTAATTTTTACCTTTTTTAAGATGTAACAAATGTTTGTAGAGTATGATTGCGGTGCGTCTGATCCCTGTTAAAATGATTAAATCATCTAAATTGAGACGGCAGAGTTCGCATCCTTTTCGTGGGAAAATGGTTGAATCAATTGGGTCCAAAAAGAATACATTCTGAGCCCATAATAACCACTTAGTGATGTCTTCGCTGTCCCAGAAATACGGATCTAAAAGGTACGAACATTATGAACAAATGTTAGTCTAATATTAGATACAAAATTTTCATATAATTTTAATGATGTAAAAGTGTATTATGATAATATCTTAAGGTGTGTCACAATCTCATTCCCACGGTCTAAGGTCTTATATAATTTTAAGAAATCCTTAACAATAAATAATAGTATTAATGCAAATATCCCATAAATGCTATGCTAAGGTATTGGTGATCTAAACACATCATCAGTTTACTCATCCTTTACCTATACTTAAGATTTAATACATAATATTGAACTTCTGTTTAATGCAGTTTCTCACGCCTCCCCTTTTGCACGATTTTCCTTAGAGGCTGATGGGTGTGGACACTATGGTATATATGGTTTGTGTGGGGTTTAGACTCATTTCTTATGTCTCAATGTGAAATGATAACGCGGATGTTACACTCCAATCAATATTGTTATGGACTTCCGATTATGAATTCACTGCTCCCAGAGAAGCACGTTTCGCTTAGGGCTGTAGGGTGTGGGCCTAACAAATATGAGAAGAATGAAAGCAGACTCAAACTTAAACTTTCCTTCTCATGTTAAGACTAAATCCGTTTATATAATTTGTGAACTCAATTCATGAATTATGATAAAATTAGATCCTTTACTATTAATTATCACGAGTTACGTACACTCACATTCAGTTTCGCGTTTATGGTTGGGCATAAACGGGTTATTCTTTTCAATAATGAATAATTATTATTATAAACAAAATTAATATTACCGGATATACTCTAAACTCGATAAATGATAACGATTTTCTCGCGATTATTTTTAAAAATAATGTTCAATAAATATTATTCATAATATCGTCACTTTTACTGAAAATAAATTAACATAATATAGGAGGATCATGTTTGCTTGAATTGATCTAGTATTTTCGTTTTAAGTATCGTACAATTTAGTTTGGCCTAAAGAATGTTAATGATAGTCTAAAAGAAAAGAGGATTTTTAAGCCACAAATGACTACCGTTCGGTTTAACTCAGGGAAATCTTTAATTTAATTTCCAAGTCTAATAGAAGTTAAAATTTTCTAGTTTGTAATTGTAATTATATTTTAATAATAAATTTATTAAAATAGAAATAAAATTTATACATATTTAATATGTATAACGTCAACACTCTCTAACTTAAATAATCTCAATAACGCAAATAGGCCTTTCGATCTGAACCATTTTAACTATTTAGCTATTTTAACCTCTATAACGTAAAAGCCTCTTTATCGTAAATATAAATTTCCTATCTCAATATGTTTATAATAGAGATTTTTATTTGTAATTGTTTATGGATTGTAAAATCACTAATAATAGTAATTTTTGGATCAACAAAAATTCAA
>LBFL01030968.1:5946-19082 GCA_000988845.1 Hypochthonius rufulus
ATATAATCACTTTAATTCAATAATTGTTTGCGAATTTTCTAAAACATACTTTAATAATGTTCATTTATTATTATTATTATTATTATTAAAGAAATTTCTAAACAAATAGTGAAATAGTAAATTAAAGAGCTTTTTTGAACATCTTTTACATTAAACAATAAATTTTGATCTGCTTTGATGCAACTCTATTTTCAGTCCTTCAAATAACACTGTATTTACAATTGCAATGGATTTTAAGTAAATTCATTAGAGATTAAAACAATTGAATTTAATTTTCTTCAATCAATTGACAAAAGAAAAATATAAAATTATGGTTTTTGTAATTTTATAACATTAGATAAAAGTTTATATTTGTCATGTGTATATATTTATTCATGTGTCAATATTTATATTTTTATGAAAATGTTTGTATATCTGTGTTTTACAGAGTTGTCCAAATAAAATTTAAAACGTTCCTCATCAAATCATATCATATCAATCATATCAATATTTATTATTTAATGTAAAATATGCTGAAAATGTTCTTAATTCACTTCTAAACACAATTCAGCCTTCAGTTTCATGTTTTAGAAAATACGTGACTATGGGATGAGGCTCCACACAAGTTTCAGGAATTAATTTTCGTCAATTAAATACAAAGGATTGACTTCTTTTACATTTAATTGACAAATTTCTTAAATGCCTTAAATGCCTTATTCAACAACAGTTCAGTTTAAGACGTCGAAACAGACGCATCTTCATTTTTATTAATTGTGGGGATTCTATGGGGACACATGAAAGGCTTAGTTTATTTTTAAAAATCCTTAAACAATTGGTAAATTGAAAGTGGTTATAGAAAATTTAATCCGCAGCATTTTTCTAGAAATACTGTCACGTGTTTTCTAAAACATGTAACGAATGACTGAATTGTGCTTAAAAGTGAATGGAGAACATTTACTGCATATTTTACATTAAACAATAAATTTTGATCTATTTTGACGAGGAAAGTTTTGAAGTTTTGTTTGAACAACTCTGTACTTTAAAAATTAACAAAGTATATGCAAACATTAGTTGTTAATTAACTTTTTTTAAAAATCTTTATTTATCTTTTTTCTCTATATCAATACGTCTCTTTTGTATACATAACCACGATATGCTATTGTACTGAAACATCTTTTTCTTCTCAAGTCTCTCAATTGAACGAATTCAAATATTTTTTGTGCATAGAGTATTCTGCAAGATCTGATGGCATGGGAGGGAGTTAGCAACCCCTACCAAATTTTCAATTTTTATGGGAAGGGGGTAAAAAACTTTTGTTGTAGTTAATGTAAGAAATACCTTATTGTATTTAAACTGTTTAAAATGTATACAATTTGATTGATTTTCATATAGATTTGAGTTAAGTATTTTGCTTATTTTACTAAAGAAATGTTACATTTTTTTGTTTCTACAGGTTTTTTTGGAGGGGTACAGTCTAACCTCTATATTTTTACACTCCCTAATTTGACCACCTCTCTGAATTGACCTAATGTGTCAGTCCCATATTAGGGACCGATGCTAATTAATGGAAGCTAAAAATTCTCTAATTTCACAATTCTCTATTTTTACCAAAATGTTTGAGCCCATTGAGGTGAAATTATAGAGGTTAGACTGTAGGGTGTTCTAAAATTTCTCAGTTTCTTTTGGGGGGGGCACAATTTTTCGCAGTTCTGGGGGGGTTGACCCTTACCCAACTCAACCACACCCTTGCTGAACATGTATATGATAATTTAAATCTTTGTATGACAAAGAAAAAGTTTCAGTAAATTGCAAAAAAGTTATTTATGGAGATGATTATTATCAATGCATTTGGAAATTTATTAATTATGCATTTGCAACAACAAAATCATATATGAGAAATTATTTATTTAAAAAACAGAATTTCCAAATAAATTCAATGTTCAAAATCAATAGAAAAACGGCAAAAGGTACAGTTAAACAGAAATATACACGAATATTAATAAATTAACTTTAATTAATACTGAAGTTCACGTATATTTGAAATATTTGCTAAAGTATCACGAAGTGATGTCCTAAAAGTAATTAAATATATTTAAATCGAAAAAATAATAAAATGTTAAGTTTTATCACTAAAAAGTCATTCATTATCAGTTGCAATAAATTGAGTCGCGAAATATCATGTCATTTAAACTCTGATTTTTTCATTTTTTAAAATTTAAAACCCATTAATGCATATCCCAATTAACGTGTTTAATTCTTATAATATTTTTACACAATTTAAATTGAAAATATTTGTTGAAAAACTAATTTAACCGCTTAAGAGCCGATAAAGTCACATTAAAGGGTTATTTTTATCTAAAATTGAAAATTATTGTTATATCCGTTCCTTACAATTAATTGCTGAAAATGTCTGAAATATCATTGTTGAAAGTATAATTACATAATGGAAATAATTCGCATTTATTCTAAATGAATCAAAGAAATTAAATTATTTTCTTGTAAATAAATTTTTAATCTTTAGTGTTAAGATTTAGTTTTATTGTGAATTGCAAATTAACGTGGAAATGTCGTGTAATATTAAATAATAATAATTATTATTATTTTTGAATATATAAATTTACATTAAAAGAATACTGAAATTTCTTTAAGAGTTTCTATGATGAGTTCTGTAGTTTTACTAAGAAAAATGTGAGTTCATATTGAGAATTGCTTTAATTAACTAATGATTATTGTAAATTCTAAACTAATAAGTTGAGTGTAACCATTGCAGTGAAGTCCAACAGATTATATTTAAATTCTTTGCGACACAATTTAAAATTAATGTGTGATGTATAAAGACCGGAAATATATTTATTTATTGCTACGGTCACTCTGATTGTGATAGTATTTTTAACAATTTTCTAATGGAAATGACTCATAAGTTGAAAATTAAATAGGGTGACCGTAGCTATAAATAAATATATTCCGGTCTTTAGTGATGTATGATGACAAAAGTAAAATGATAAAAGTTTCAATAATTATGTTTTCAGCTATTTTTGTAACGGTCATATTTAGGGTTAAACTATGATTAAACTATGATTAAATACTTTATTCACTTTTGCATCATCACATACAGAGTGTTTTTTTGCACATACTGTACTCACCGTATATTATTCACATGTGTGTGCGATATGATTATTTATGATTCTATAACTGACACTATCGTAAGTTGATTGAGAGTTGATGCTTAATATAAACCATTGTCACTAATAAAGCACCGGTAATATAAAACTTTAATATCTGCGTGTGCGTGTCTCTGTGGTTTCTTGGGTTATGACCGGGAATTGAGAAATGATCATAACAATTTTATTATAATTTTATTTATAAAGGTTTTGACATTTAATATTAAAGCATTTTATTATTTGTAAATTTTAACATATTTAATTACTTTTAGGACATCACTACGCATACATGAATAAATTGTAAGAGTTGAAATGAACAGCAGTGTTGAATTAATAATCACTTTTATTTCTATTTAAATGTACTTTTTTTCCAATTCTGCCATAGATCTTTACATATTCAGAATGTGCTAAAAAATTATCGTTTGCATCGAACGTATAAATTTTTTCTTTAATAAAGAGTTTTCATAGATATTTGATAATTATCTCCATAAATAATTTATTATAATTTTCGTATGATAATGATTTGGATCATAAATTTAATTTGAAATATGCTTATGCTTAAAGATGTTAATACGTGTATTATTTTATATTTGTACGTGTATTTTCCAAATGCATTGTAATGGTTTCCAAAGATTTTCATAAATTTGTCAATGTAATAAGTGTTTAATATGATTGATGAGATTATAATTGTGAAATTCTGTAATTTGTGGATCTAAATTTGTTTCTAAACTCTTAACTGACACTTTTGACTTTTTTAACGGCGAAAAGTAATTAATGATGGGATTGTAGAGAATGTAATTGCTTAATACATGTGCATTTAAATTTGGCGGTGACCGTACATTGAATGGACCAATAACAGGTCATATGATCACATCACTGCGCATCAATGATTAATATATGCGAATTATTGATTTTCATTTAATACATTTAACATTAAATGTAAAAAACACATTTAATTTGTTAAATTAGGGACTCATTAATGTGATTAATTAACTCAGATTAACGTGAATTTAATGCAAATTGTGTCTGAATCATTACATTAATTTGATCATTACAATTCTCAGACATTTGTTTATAATCGCATTGACATAGCATTGAGTTTTCCATGATTTTCACGTATCATTAAATATGATTAAATAATTCTTTTTCCACAAAAACAATTTTCACATCGATTCATACATTAAAAGGTCAGAAATAGTTTTGTATTATCTTTGTTTTAATGAATGTAAACGAAAAATATAAGAATTAACATTAGTTAATGAGTTTTAATTAGTATATTATAGTAGTATATTACAGTATAATATCATTTATAATTATAATTTATAATTAACGGTAATAAAAAAGTTGCGATTTAAAAGCGCAATAAAATTGAAAAAATAAGAAATAAAATCATTTATCGCATTTTTCTGTACGCGAATGTCGCGGAAATGATAATTTTTTCTGTAAAATTCCATAACTCGTTTTGGTTTAATATAATTTCGCATAATTATTTCATTTGATTTTATTTTTGTAATCGGTGATTACGCATTATACCATAGCATAAACTAACATTTGACACCAAAACTCACGACATTTTACAGATAAACAATTTTTTACGCGAATAAAAATATATAAAAATGACATTAAAACTTTAAATTTAGTATCACATTTAGAGGTATCATTTTATTTTTGTGTACATTTAATGGACATAATCTGTAACTAAATAAAAAGGTTCACCTTTTAACACAGTGTATGGTAATGGCATTAACAAGTGAAGTACCATTGGACTTAAGTAATGAGTCGAAACCATTAAAAACGCGAAAGAAAAGTGCGTAATTAATTAATTAATAAATAAATATGTAATTTACTGTAATAATGTAATTACTGTGTTAATGTTAAAGGACTTCTCATGTCTGCGATAATTAACGGAACTAAAAACAAGTCGAATGTCATTCATTCTCCGACTGAAATTGCGAATGTTCCGCAACAGTATGAGAAAAGCGAACCCAAAAAGAGAAAAATCAAAAGCGATTCCTCTGCTAACCCTATACAAAGAAGTAAATATGGACTTAGGATGCTCCCACAACAGGTCGACTATTATCAGGTTGATTCACACCGATTCAGCCCTGTTAATTGTTATTAACTGTACATTGTTAATGTTTACAGTCAATTTTAGAAGAAAGACGTACAAAAATGTACCGCGAATCGTCGCGTCCATCGGCTGTGAGGACCGTTGGGAAACCAATAGAAAAGGTGAAACCGTTGCTCATTGCGAAACACCCGAGTAAATTAAAGGATGAGTCCCGTTTCGAGGTAATTAAATAGAGACAATTAAAGTAATGGTATTTAATTGTATTTAATGCTATTTAATGCTATTTGTATATGTGACGTGCAGTTTGTGGTCGGTGATTTGGTTTGGGCGACGCTCCCGAACTACAAAACGTGGTTTCCGGCACTGATCATTTCCCATGTGCACTGTAAGCAGAAACCGGCCAAAAAGGCACACATTTGGGTCTATTGGTTTGGCGATCATCAAGTGTCTGAAATCCCAAAGTCAAAGATAAAATCGTTTTTCGACAATTTCAGTGAATTTGTCAGAGGTACTTCCGCATTATCGAGCTTAAGGATGAAAGAGGCTCTACAAGTTTTGGCCCTCAGAGCAGGAATAAACTTCGATGACGATGAGATTCCTGCGACAAGTAACAGCAGCACTTCGCAAATATATGAGACTGCATTAATTTCATGGGCTGAGAGTGGATTTCCCGTTAAGTCAAATGACTCCTCTCGCCGTTCGTTTGCGGCTGATCCAATCAATCCCATTCCTGCATTAGTGGCATGTTATTTGCCGTTAGACTCGACTTTTCACGACGCTATTAAAGCCGACGAACGTCTGCAACAAATTGTGTATTACGATGTCGATAAATCAGAGAATGCCGAAGAGTCAATTGAATTACCTGAATACAAACAGAGTCAAATCGAACGCATTAAGAAAGGGGAAATAAGTTTATCGCAGATTTGTATCGCGTGCTGTTGTGATGCGGAAAGTGCAAAGGGAAGTCATTCTTCACATCTGCTCGAACATCCCACTTTTGTAGGGGGTCTCTGCAGGTTATGCTATGACAATATCAAAGTGACAATGTACGCTCCCGGAGAGGACAACAAAAATGTATTTAATTAGACATTCCAATTTAACTATCTTAATACAAACATATCAATTACAGTCATTCTGCACTGTGTGTGGTCAGTTGGGAAAGTTAGCGATTTGCGACAATATTAACTGCCATCGGTTAGCACATGGCACTGTCATCCTTTTCAGGAATTTAATGATAATTAATGATAATTATTTATTCTTTTCAGTGTGTTCTGTCTCATTTGTATTCAACTCTATGTCGGTAGTGACGCACACCAAAAAGTAATCATTTCAGTCCCATTTAATCATATTTTTTAAGTTTTCATTTTATTTACACAATTAAATATATGCATACATATGTGTAGGTTCTTGCGATGGACAAATGGGAATGTTATCTCTGCAAATCCAATGAAACTTCGCAAATGGGACTGTTAAAAACCCGAGTAAATTGGAGAGATTACATTAAAGTACTTTTCGATCCGATACGATCGGCATTCAAATTGTTCGATAATAATCACGATAATAGTAAAAGACCGATACGAGTTCTTTCTCTTTATGATGGAATTTCTGCACGTAATTAATTAAATATATCGGTCAATTGATAATAGAAGTGTCATATTTTTTTATAGTAAAAATTGCAATGGAAAAAGTGGGCTTAACTATCGATGCGTATTTTGCTTCGGAAATTGATCGTGACTCTATTAGCGTAGCGAAACACCACCATAGTGAGAATATCATTTATCTCGAACGTGTTGAAAATATAACCATTGAAAAGGTTCTCTCTCTTTGATTAATTACTTATAATTTGTAACTTAATATTTACATTATATTTACATTATTGATTGTTTCAGATCGCGGAAATATGTCCGATCGATTTCATTGTCGGACGATATCCCTGTAATGAACTTTTAAATGCAAATCAAAAACGTAAAGGATTTTTCGGTAAATAAATGTCGATTATGATAAATGAATTATGTGCGTAAATAACTGATTTGATTTGCATGTACCATAAATAACAGAAAACAAAGGGAGTGGACATTTATTCCTCTATTTCAATCACATTCTGCAACTCATTCGCACTGCAAACAAAGGTCGTCACGTATTTTTCTTATTCGAAATATTTTCATCGATTAACGATACGCATCGCGATGTTATTTCTGATCTTTTAAATGTAATATTTAAGGATACTTTTTTATGAAATTTCTATAAATGCACTTTATTATAGATTAAACCCGTTACTTTAAGTGCTTCTGATTATTCAGTTCAAAATTTCCGTTATCTCTGGAGTAACATTCCGGGAATAAATAGGTATGCATATAGGATATAACATGATGTAACGGTCCTGTAACGGTCCACTTTTTGCATGAACAGACCGCTTCCATCAGAAATTCAGGACAAATTAAACGCCCTTTTGTCTCACATGAGACAAAAAAATGATTTGAAACGATCGTACGATTTGAAAGATGATTCATCGTTAAACGCCACTGACAGTGATTCGTTTAATCCAAATGAAGTCGAGAAACTCTTGGGATTTGAGGAATCATATACATGTGTGAAGGATTTGAGCAAAAACAAAAGACAGGCTTTGCTTAGAAAGACATGGAGTGTCGAACTCATCAATTATATAATTTGGTCATTACGAGATTTTTACACCACTAAAATGCAATTAAATAGTTGATCTGTTCAATTATGTCATTCCAAAGTCATGTAATTAGTGACTTCTCTAAAGAAATTAATATATATATTAATATATATAATTTATGATTGTGTAATATTTGATAATCATTAATCGATGTCCGATTTATTTATAACCATTTAATGAGCGCATTTAAATAACACAGTTTGACATTTCGGCACTTCTTTTGCATTTTTGCATTTTTCAATTGTTAATCTGATGCGACGGGTTTATTAATAGTATTTAATCCCATTACAGAGTATTTACATACGTATTCCAATAACACTTACGAATTGACCCTATATATTGACACATGAAAAATAAAACCATAAACAGCGTGTGTTCCCATTTATCTGTCACTTACTCTAAGATTTAGTTCTTTACTATACTTTGCATAAATAAATTGTACAGAATGCCACACTAATGCCACACAAAATTTAATGTATCGTGTGGTGGAATCTTATTTATGCATATTATAGTAATCGCGGATCACATGTAAAAATGACAAAAAACGTATATATAAACGTATATAAATTTCTTTGATATATTTTGTGCAATTATTTTGTCAGTCAAAATTTGGAAATTATATTTGACTTTAGCTATGGATACATAAATACATCAGTACATACATCAGTATAACTTATAACACTTGTGGCACATTTATTTTAACAAATAATAAATATAAACATATAATGACCATTTATATATATATTTATATATATCTATATACTTATTTAGGACCATTAAATGCCTTTTTATATCTGTCCAATTTAAAAATCATAAATGCGATCGATGCCATCGCAGCAACAATTAGCCACAAAATGCAACTTAAACCCGCCGCCAGACTTGCCATAGGCATGCACACCCCGTAAACAATGCTCTCCCGTCTGCCCGAATAGACCGGTGCCGCGTCAGCAGTGACATTAGGGAAGAATGCCAAATCGACAGACGTGACCACCTGAAACCCTTTACTCACGCCAATTTCACCATTGTTGCCAGCGACAGATCTCCGCACTCGCAGTGATCGCGGTCCATGAGGGAATTGAGACTGAATCGGGGGCATAAGCCTCACGTTGATTGGCAATTCGTGAGGAATGTCCGTTCTCTTTTCGATGGTATTCTTGAGGATTTCCACATTTGACATGTGAGGAAAGAGGGGAATACCAATATTAGGTGCGGAATGGGATTTTAATTGATGATGCTGATGATGATGCTGATGATTCTGGTGATTCTGGTGATTCATTAATAAGGTTTGAGCATTATGCATGGCATTATGAACAGCATTATGCAGCGAATTATGCATGGCATTAGGCAATTGCTTGTGGGGCAGTACCTGCATGTATGGTAATCCCGGTTTTAGTGGAACGTTAAGCACTTGAGGCACCGGTTCCAGTTGTGGAAGATTGGGATGTCGAGTAATTGGAGCCCCAATGAATAAGCTTTTATGCGATGAGTGCGAATGGTGTAAATGATGATCGCGTTCTTCTTCTTTAATCGAAGGTGTTGATTGTGGCGTTTGTGGTTCGGTGTTCGTCGGTACATATACAGGATCCATATCTGATTGTTGGGCGCTTAAGGGTTGAGACAGTGGCTGTTCATAAACTTGGACTCTGTCAGCCTTAAAAACTGTGCTCTCTGTTGCTTTAGGGGTAATTTCAGTGGGGGTACTCTGCTCCTTTTTGCTTAAGGACAGAGCCGCAGAGATTGGCTTTGGATTAATCCTATGACCGAATTTCGCTGCGAGATCCTTAATTCGATCGTTCTGCAGGAGCGACGCTATTTCCTGTTGTTGCATATTCTGCATGAAGTTCTGTGCGAAATTACCTATGTTAATGTTGTCCATTTTAATCCCGAGATTTGATAACATTTTTGTCGCATGTTCAATATCTGAGGGTCGTAATTTTTCTGAATTAATTAATTCGATAATTGGTTTTTTATTTTTATCACTGAATGGTTCTTTAATATCCGTATCCTGATGATGATCCTGATGATGGTCCTGATGATGATCCTGATGATGGGAATCAATATGTTCGACTTTGTGATTCTCTTGCATGTTAATGTGTGAATCTATAGGTTCCATTCCAAACGAGTGATAATCGGGTTGGGGCTGTATTTGCACATCTGACACCTCAGTGTATGTTTCCTTTTGAGCGGGAATGGAATATTCATGATGACCGCCTACAGGTTTGACATCGTCATGGGGATGGTCTTGGGGATGGTCATGGGGGCGATCGTGGGGATGGTCATGGGGGCGATCACGGGGATGGTCATGAGGATCTACATATTGATGATGATGCAAATCACTTTCAGATACTATAGGAATTCGCGGATGCGGTGAATTGGAAATATCCTGATACAGCAATTGATGTTCATCTTCCTGTTTGATCTTAGTATGAACAGATGATGAAAGTGGACTCTCGGGAAGAGATGCAGAAACTTGAATAGTGTGTCCTTTGCTCACATCCTTCTGACACGCTTCAGCACACCCGTGTCGACATACTTCCACCGTGCATTGTATCTGAACATCCATTGTGTCAGGAAATTTGAATGCCAAAAATTGCGAGTATGATATTAGTGTTGCTTTGCCTGTCGAGTCGCGGATTTTCGTGAACGGCGTGAGCATCTGGGATCTCAATACGCATCCGTATTCATCTGTTAAGTGAATTGCGGGTTTTACACCATCATGAGCAAAACACGATTTGACTCGCATGTCAAATTGTCCATTATAATCATTGATGGCGATAACAATTGTCATCGGTTGCCCTAAAGACATAACACAGTAGCGTAAATATCGGTGCACTAAACTAAACTATGATAAACATGCCCTACCAACAGGAACAATCCGGGACACTTCTCTAGCCCATGGGCCTTTACCCTCCTGAATCGACATCCAACAATCGATTTCGTCGCCCTGAAAGTTCATCTCTATTACGTCCAAATCGGCTGTTAATGGAAAATTACCATTAAATAATTTCAATATTTCTCTATATATCTAGATATATATATAATATATATATATATATATCTAGATATACACATATATACATATATATATATCTATATCTATATGAGAATCATCATAATAATATTCATAATTCTAAATCAATATTCACTATTTGGCAATTCCTTAGCAAAATGCATACTGATATAAGCGGATATTCAATTAATTTTGATTAATTATAGATATGATTAATTCGGATAAATGCAAATTATAAATAAATGATTTATTTATATTAATGGACGATTCTGATTGAATTTAATATTAGCACTGTCAATTACCAACAGGAATTGCGGGTCTAAATGTCGCGGGTTTCTCATACGCCTCAAACCATTCGCATCTGTAATTGAGAATAAAAAAATTTAATATCACTAATAATATAAAAATAATGTGAGATTGGGTTGAATATAAGAACAGGTTATATATAAATCGCGAACATTTCCAATTTCTTATCTAAATAAACAGGTATGGTGTTTCTTAATGTTGTCTATGATGCTCGTCCCTATTGCTAAACTAAACCCACATTAACTTTAAATTTGTGTGGGTTTTTCAGATGTTAAATTTATATGATTATGCTTATTATTTAAGGCAATAGCATAGTTTCGCATAATCGTATAATCGTATAATTTGACACGGATTGAGAAATTAGGGAATTGTATACCCCAATAAGTGATTTATCATTTACCTCAAACGTTTCGCCTCATCCAAAACGTCGATGATATCGGAACCGTATTGTATAACAATAGTATTCTCATAGTATTTTCCTTTCAAATCGGGTTTCGTTCCACACTTATCATAATGTACATTGAATGTGGCGTGAGTTACACTTGAATGTGGCTTAATATACACACAATTCTCTTGTCCGTATGTGCCTTTCGAAGATATCGTTCCTTGGAATGGAGCACTGAATTCGGCTCTCACTGTCATGTACTCCTTTCCGCATATCACGTCAATAGCGGTAATTTTTGCCGCGCCGAACGGCGCTTCTCTGGCCCATGGTGGTGGTGGTTCGGGATTCCATTCTCGAGATGCTTTTCCCTATAATTACATTTAATTCAATCATATTTAAACTATTAAATTTATAATTATTTTAAAGCATTTTTAATATATTCCCCGCGTTAATTCGTGATAATCGTGAGAAGGATTTTCACGAGATTTATGTTCAGTGTGATAATCTATTATAGAAGCAGCTAATTAAATAGGGCTTTAATTGTGAGCACAGATTAAAGGCGTTAACACGAATCGTTTCAAAAGGAATTCATCATTTCCCGACTTTTTAATTATAAACGATTCTATTTGAAGAATATTCCAGTAATTTATATCGCCATTTGATTTCAATGGTCTTTATTTTAAAAGGGTTATGATAATCTTTTTGTGCGGAGTTTCTTTAGTATGATGTATGAGGTATGAGGTCATTACAAAATGGTAAATCCATTGTATTTCTTAATGCTTAATATGAATTATTCCCCAATTATGATGAGAGAACCTTTGGGTCGGTTCATCAATTCACCTATAAATGAGTCCATCATTATGCTTCTTTTAAACCGCAACAATTACAAATGAGAAAAGCCATTCACTAAACTGTGGTTATCCTTTGAAAACTCCGATAAAAGGCAAAACAGTGTAATTGTGGGTTCTCAATCACAAGCAAATTAGATTTTCCTTTAGTTTCTTCCTATGCTGTCATCCTCACATCAACTAATTTTAGATTTCCACACCGTGATCATATCATGTTAGCAATGCATGTGCAAAAAAGGTGTGCACAATCATAATTGGCATTAAGAATTAGCTATTTACTGACGTTTACCCTATGATCGATCAATTTGAGTTCATTTACGCGACTGCGGATGTGTTTCGTTCACAGTACTCTTACAGTACTCTTACAGTACTCTTACGGTACTCTTACAGTACTCGAATGTTAAAGCTGTTATGATTGATTCTAAAATAATAGTATAAATTTTACGGAGATAATTACAGTATTATTTTTATAATGTAATGAAAACACTAACATTTGTAAGGATACTCTTAGAGGAGGAAATAAATCATGTTCATTAGGAATACATTATTCTTTGTGAATTTAATGATCCATTTTATTAAATTCATACTTTTAGAATCGGCATTTAAATTCTAATACAAAGCATTGCAATTCATAAAGCACAAAAGTACTTTTGTCTGAGAATATTAATTATTAATTAGTAATTAATATTAATTACA
>LBFL01031002.1:0-10652 GCA_000988845.1 Hypochthonius rufulus
CACTATAAAATTAATTAAATTAAATTAATAAAAATGAATAATATAATATGTACCAAAGTTGCGGCGATTCTTAAATGCATTGTCTTATTTCTGATATAAAATTATGTTTTTCATGGATTTAAATCATCACTCAATATTTTTTAAATCGAATATATAATTAATTTATCATTTTCATTTTTTCAGATAATAAATCATTTTATTTCATTTCTAATATATTTGATAAATCATTTCTATGTTCCTATTGACTTTTCGTAACATTTCATGATATATGACAATGATACACATAACAGGTAAACATAAACAGTATCATTTTGTGTTCATGATTAATCATGCATTCAATTAGTGTTGTCTGTTGTAGAATAATGCAATTCTGTTCATTTATAAAGAGAATAAACTATTGTTTTTATTAAATATCATTTTAAATTAAAATATTTTGATTATTTTAATTTAAATTTTAATTAAATTCTAAAAAATCCTGAAATTTAGTAATGAATCGCATTAAAATTTCTGATAAAATTTTTTACATAATCTACATAATGATTTATCTATTATACATTTATCTATTATACATCTATTGTATATCGTATATTAGAAATTAAATTTTATACACCTGGCAGCACTATATTTGATATATTAACATAAATGATTGATATATGATAAAATACAATTTCATTGATTTTTACTCAGAGGTTACAGATTTGCTAAATTCTTTTAGAAAATATATAATTTCAATATTATATAAAAGCACAAAAAAATCTTACGAATGAGCACGACAAATTTAATTCAGAAAGCATAAAATATTAAAGACATCACGAACCTTATTTAGGACACTCGGATTAGCATTAGTTTTAAGTTTTAATTAGTTTTTTGCATACTATTTTATTAAATACTTTTATTCTATTGTATATATTAATCATTTACATAAATTTACAAATGTCTATAGCGATTGAAATTTTTAAGTAAAATAAAATTTTCAAATAAAATATAAATTTTCCATCATTATTATCATTACAATACGTATTTATAATTTTATTTTTTTAATACATTTGTGCTTTCAATTATTCATTAATTTCTACAGTCACTACAATTTATAGGATTAAATAGTAAATTGATTCGATTATCGGCATATAATGGTAAATATGAGAATACATTTTTATCTAAAAATGTGATATTATTATTACTCAAATCTAAATTAATCGGGAATTTTTTATTTGTTAACGTTCCGATCTCAAAACTCAAGGAATTTAATTTGTTAGTGTCCAATAGAATCTGCACTGTTACAGCGTTTGACAAAAAAGTTCCGTGATATTATGTTCCGATCAGAAATTATATTATCAGATTATCACATTTTTATAAAGATTAAAGACATGAAATTTAATTTTAGTGTCATTCACTATTTTTAGGTTATAAAATTATAATTTAGAAGTTTAATAATTGATTCTAATTAAAATGAAAGTCCAATCATAAGTGTAAAAGTATCATAAAGAAATTTTAAATTATTATATAAATAGTCACTGATCATTGACTTTTGCTGCCCGTAAAACTGAAATTACATGATTAGCAATTATGGAAAATATAAAGAAATTAAAATAAAATAGAAATTTGTCTCAAAAACCCAATTAACTAAGAAAATAAAATGTGAAATTAATAGATTCTATTCTAATTTATATCATTTGAAGCATAATATTACATTCAAAACGTATTAAAATAATTTTAAATTTTCATGTATCAACGATTAAATGCTTTTATTACAATAAATTAAAAAGCAATTAATTATTAATTGATATGATGTAAAACTTCAACGATTTATAAATAATAATTAATAAAAATATTTTAAAAGTATTATCGTTAATTATGATTACGCAGCAATTTAAAATCACTGAATTTATTGTCATTCACTGTATATTTGAGGGATTTCGATATTCAAATGCATGTGACGAAATATGAGAAATATTTTTAATGTTTAATATAAATATTTCAAATTTGCTAATTCTGTAAATGCATTATTTCCAATTGAAGATAATGTACGATCACAACAAAAGTCCAAATTTTCAAGTGAATATTCCAAACCATTTGATTGAAATACATTATCGGGAATCGATATTAATTTTGTAAATTGAAATTGCAAATCTGTTGCATTAGTAAATGATGAAAGCATTTCAAATATATTATAATCCTGAGGATTATTGACTATATTAACTATATTAACACTGAGCACTCTGCCAATATTCAATGATTGCATTGTTGTAATACATGGACTAAAAGCATGTCTGTGAATATTTTTCAAATTTGGAATTGCATTATAATACGGGATATAAATTATTTTAAAAGTGATATCATTAAATAAATTCGAATATAATACTTCAATCGCTGTATTATCGAAGTAAAATGCATTAAAACGTTTTGCGTCTTTCTTTAGAGTTTCACTTAAAATTTTAAATATTTTCCTCACATAATATTTCTAATTTCCTCCACAATATATATCCCCATCTTTACATGTGCATGGAAAGTGATTCGATCGATGGACAAAACGTATTGCATTTTGCAATGCCAATTATAATGAAAATAGTTACTTAAAAATTAATTAATATTAATTAATCAATATTTTTATAAAAAAAAAGTGTAATTAATAACAATACTCAAGGAAAATATTTGAAAGTTTCATTATTTAATTACTTTATTCTGCACTGAAATAAAATTTTTAATCATATAATGATAATTGTCATTTATATTTGTCTATTAAATGCTTATTTAATGATTAAATTTATCAAAATCTATTAGATAATTATGTTTAAGTTTTTTTTAATACAAAATAATATACTTAATAAATGATTTCATATATGCACACTTACACAATGTATTATATGCTTTTCATATACAGAGTGATTCTTTTATAATGCAAAAGTTTGCAATATCACCGTACAAAAACTACAGAGTTGTCCATATAAAACTTTAAAACGTTCCTCATCAAAACAGATCAAAATTTTTTGTTTAATGTAAAATATGTTCAAAATGTTCTCCATAATATAATAATGCAAGCCTTTGCGTCATAAAAGAATCACTCTGTATATATATAATTTTATTAGGTACAGGTATTATCAAAAAACCATGTTTAAACTATGAGCAAGAAACATATCTGTTTCTTATCTACACTTTGATAATCTTATCGATTTTATTATAAAATTTAATAAGAATTATTATATTATTTTAGAGTCTGAAATAAATTGAAAAATAAATTATCATTGAATATTGTATATCATCACCAATTAAAGTGATTCGGTTTCGTGTTATTTTTAAAAAATAAATTCCGATACAATTTTCATTATAAGTTTTTACATTTATTCACAATCGATTAAATATAAAATTTATATATCTTATTAATGATGTTAATTATAAATTTGAAAATAATAATTGTTTATTACGATATAAGGTTTGTGTTCACAACAGAAGCCATGTTTTGAATATAAACACTTTACTCATATTTTTAATATCAATTTGTAAATCTCTTATCCTTTTTTATGATTTTATCAGGAAATTTTGTAAGTGACAAAATGAACCCATAGAAAGAGATAAACACGTTTTTTTATAATACCTGTAAAAACATATTTACTATCTATTAGTAAAAATGTCAAAATTTCTTGCAAATTTGTAATATAAATTAATAATATCAGTCTCTTCATATCATAAACATTATTATTCTTATTAATTAGAGGTTTGTATAAATTATATTATTAAATAATATAATTATACATAGAATTTTTGAAGTATATTATCCTTTTTTAAGTTCAAAAATAATAAAATTTAAATCTTTAAAAATTTTATGCAAATTTTAAAAAAGCTGAATTAATTAAACATTAGGATACTGAGTGTGTTTCAACTACTTTTATTCACTTTCTGTACACGCGTGTTGGTTAGGTGAGTAATAATAGTTTAAATACACTGTACACAGTAATAATTTAAATTAAATCACTATTATTAATTAATTTATGGAAATTAATTTCTTTAAGAATATAAAATTATAGAACATTTAGAAATACCGATGGTTCTTTAATAACATGTAGGCACTTTATATATATAGTTTTTTTTCATTATATGCATGTTCATCGTTATGCGACTTTTGCCACAATGCTGTGTAAACATTTTGGGTTATTAATATAAAGTTTGATATAAAAATTATTGAGAAATGCCAATGATATCACCATAAGTACCGGAATGCCCGGTTAAAAACTTAAAAATCTAAGTTCAACTATTGATGGTGAAATCTTAGGCATTTCTCAAGATTTTTTGATCAAACGTTTTATTAATAACCTAAAATGTTTAGGCAACAATGTAACAAAAGTCGCATTACTATGCACAAGTACACATAAGGAAGCAAATAATTTAAATGTTGTACCCATATGTTACTGAAAATTCCTCTGTATATTATCAAATTTTAATGCAGTTTTGTGCCTAATTCTGTGCAACATTTGACAATTGCTGAATTTCCTTAATTTTTGTCATTATCACGTGACACTATACAAATAATATATACAATATTTGAAATATATATATGGATTATGGAAATTATTAATGATTTAATGGAAACTGCATTATCAATTTTATAATTTTATTCAAAATATTGCATCATACATTCCCATTTACCGTCTGTTTGAAAATAATGAGAACTCTACGTATTCATCATTCACTTATGTATCTTATTTTGCAGATTTGTTAATATATAATAGATAATTAAATATTTACAGTTAACTTTAATCTTATTCTTTCATATATTAAAAAAAATTTTATTTTTTAAATTAATAATTTTAATTTATTAAATATAAATGTATATTTATGTAAACACAAACAAATACATGTATAAAATATGACATATGAGTGAATGGTGCATGCATAGAGTTCTTACAGTGATTAAAATCTTTTAGTATCGAATTGAATATTGATTTATCATTACCATTGCATCGCGTATATACAATTTCCTGTAAAACGCCTTTCGATTCAATAATCCAATAATTTCTACAGTCACTACAATTTATAGGATTATATTGCAAATCGATTCGATTATCGGCATATAATGGTAAATATGAAAATACAGTATCATCCAAAAATGTTATATCATTATGAGTCAAATTTACTTGCAGCGGTCGTTTTGCATTCGTAAATGTACTGATTGAAAACTCAAAAAATTTAATGTATTTTTATGCAATTAAATTTGCAGTGTCATATTTGAAGGTTTTCGAAATCCAAATGCGTGTGAAGGAATATGAGAGATGTTATTCCAGTGTAAATATAGTACAATAATACTTTCAAATTTTCCAATTCTGAAAATATAATATTTCCAGTCGTGGATAATGCACGATTACAACAAAAGCCCAAAATTTCGAGTGTATTTTCAAACTATTTGATTGAAATACATTACCGGGAATCGATGTTAATTGTGAAGATTGAAACGTTGCATTAGTAAATGCTGAAAGCATTTTAAATATGTAATAATTCGAAGGATCATTGACTATATTCACATTGACCAAAAACCGATAAAAAATTCTTTAACTGTAGAAATGCATGAACTAAAACATGGATGTGAATTCGTTTTAAATTTGGAATCGGCTTTTTATACGGAATAAAAATTTTCTTAAAAGTAATATCATTGAATAAATCCGATTCTAATACTTCAATTGCTGAGTTTTCGAAGAAAAATTCTGTAAAATGTTTTTCATTTTTTTAAAGGGTATCACTCAAACCAACAAATATTTTCTTCAAATCATATTTCTCATTTCCTCCACAATATATTTTCGTATAATTAAAATCTGAATAATCATTGCATGTGCATGGAAAGAGTAATTCGACCGATGGATATAATGTATTACATTCTCCAATGAAAATTATGGTGAAAATTATTGCTTTAGATTTATACAAAATGTATATATTGTAAATAATAGCATCAATAAAGTTTTATTAATAACCATACTCACCAAAAATAATTAAAATTCTCATATTTTTAATTTAAGTTAATCTGCTCTGATATATATTTTTAACTAAGTTTTTCAAAGTCATATACAATGCAAAATAATAATTATTACTTTAGTATAAATACTGTTCTAAATATGAATATTAACAAAAAAATTTTTAATATTTCTGTTTCAATTGTCTTAATATGAAATAAAATGCTAAATAAATGATTACTTATGTTTTACAAAATAAGATATGTGATTGCATTAGACTGACTAACAAATAAATTATCATAGAAACAATATTAAAATAAATTAAAAAATAAAATTTTATATAAACTTTATTGTATTGAAGTCTATAAATTATTTATCTGATATAATATTTTAACATAAATTTATTTTTTTACAAATCATCAATAACCAAATTATATTATATATATTCACTCTATTGAAAGATAAATTCACATAATAAACATATTGATATAAACATTTAATTTAAGTCTGTTGGTCAGCTTATTATAGATTATTATTTAGATAAATAAAAACATATTTAGTATACAGAAAATAGTAATTTAACGGATTACGATAATAAGGTTTTTCCAAGGTCCAGAAAATTTCAAGTATTAGCAGAGGGAGGGGTTTAATTCTACTTTTATTTTAAATTTTATAGCGGGGGGCGCCGAATTTGCACTTTCCTATGCATTTTCTTTAAGGAATTTTTTAGAGTTAGGGATGTCCGCAAAAGCATCACATTTTACACAAGAATAAAATTTAAAAAATGTTATACTCATATGCAAACATCTTTAACCCTAATATATGATTGTGCAACTTTTTAGATTTGCCACAATTTTTGCTTGTCTGTATAATTTTATAATTTAAAGTAAAATCAAATTTTAGATTACATTTTATTTATTAATTACATAGATCATTTATAATAATTTATTATTGATAAATCATAAATAACAGATTTAAATTTTTAGAATATGACACATAAAAAATATTTTTAATTAATTATTAAAATACAATACCGCAAATGATGTAATAAAAGCCCACTGTAGATAACAGATTTTTATTTTTAATCTTATTTATAACCTTTTAAAAATCAAAAATATCTTTCTTTAAAGAAATTAAAATATAATTAATTATTTTCAATATATTAATTATATTTAATTATAATAAAATAAAATAAATATATTTTAATTGTTATTTTATTTATTTTCTAAAAATCAATTATTTTCAAATTTTATAGAATTTTTGATATGAAACATTAATGGTTATTAAAACATTAAATTCAATTAAAAAAATAAAAATCTGTTATCTACTATGGGCTTTTATTATATCACTTGCGGTATTATAATAAAATGTAAATAATTAAATTTACAAAAAGTTGTTCATCCTAAATAAAATGGATATTTAAAAATAAATCATAACAAACCAAATTCAAAATAAAAATGAAAACATTACAATAAACAATTTATTTATATAATATTATTTAGTAAATCATTATGTGCATAAATTTATTAATGTTTACAGTGATCGAAATCTGTTAGTGTCGAATCAAATAATGATTTGCTATTACCATTACAATTCGCATTTAAAAATTTATTTTGTAAAACACTTTTACTTTCAATAATCCAATAATTTCTACAGTCACTACAATTTATAGGATTATCAGTTAAATCGATTCGATTATCGGCATATAATGGTAAATATGAAAATACATTCTCATCCAAAAATGTTATACTATTATATCTTAAATCTAAATTGATCGGTCGTTTTGCATTCGTAAACGTTCCGATCTCAAAACTCGAGGAATTTAATTTATTTACATATAAATTGATCTGCAGTGTTATATTCGAAGGAATTCGAAATGCAAATGCATGTGAAGGAATACGAGAGATGTTATTCACCTGTAATGACAAAAACTTCAAATTTTTTAATTCTGCAAATAAATAATTTCCAATTGAAGATAATGCATTACAACAAAAGCTTATGACTTCGAGTGTATTTTTCAAACCATTTGATTGATATACATTATCGGGAATCGATGATAATTTTGTAAATTCAAACCGTAAATCTGTTGCATTATTGAATGATGAAAGCATATCAAATATATCATAATTCGGAGGGTCATTAATTACATTATAAGTTCCGGGTGAATGAGAAAAAGCAGAGAAATGTAAAACTTTAAGTGTATCAATACATGAACTAAATACATGTCTGTGAATTCTCTTAAGATTTGGAAGTGGATTATTATATGAAATTTGAATAAAATTAAAAGTGATTCCATTGAATAAATTTGAATCCAATACTTCAATCGCTGTATTATCGAATGTGAATAGATTAAAATGCTTTTCGTTTTCTTTTAGCGTATCGCTCAAACCATTAAATATGTTTTTTAAATCATATTTGACATTTCCGCCACAATATATATCCCCATTTTTGCATGTGCATGGAAATAACGATTCTGGCGATGGACAAAACGCATTGCATTTTGAAGTACAAATAATGAAGAAAATCATTCCTTAAAATTTATAGAAAATATTTTTGTAAATTTATATAAATTTATATTATAAAGGGGATGAACCAAAATGGCCTATGCGCGCCCCTAGAAAAACATATCACAAACTATAGAGGACCAAGACCTAGTTAAGAAATAAAAAGAATTTTGTCAATCGATGGTGTCCTTGCAAAATTAGAGCCCAAAAACCAAAATGATTTTGGGATAACAAATGGACTTGCGGTTGCGACCGTAGCCACCTCCCCGCGGTGCCGGTGGCCAACAGGTTTCGTAAGAGACCTGACTAAGTGCTCCGGATCGATTTATGCTGGCATAGCATCCGCTAGCGGCAGGGGGGTCCCGGGGGTACCCTCAAAACAAATAAAGTCCACGCTAGAGACTAAGGCAGAGGGTCTCCAGCGATAAGTCGGCTATGGATGCCAGAGTATGCATTTTAGTAGATATGACAAAACGCGGGGCCGAATCTATCTTGCATTACTGCTGTCAGTGTAAATGTGGCCTTAGAACGGTCGGTTGTTATGCTCATATCATAACCGTTTTTTGGTACTAAGATATGCGCGGCACATATCCGAGATTCCAAATCCTACAGCATTCCTAGATATTTGCGTGGCTTGGGAATCTACTGACAATGAGCAAGATGATTGAGATTTAGCATTTTTTATTTTTTACATTAATTAAATTATTTTATATCATTTTGCAAACTAATATTTTACACTTTAATACATTTTTAGGCTTCTATATATATATATATATATATCATTTATTTACAATTATATTTGCATTTTTAAATGAATTTTGAATTTTTACTATCGATTTTCAATTAGTTTTTAGCCTATAAATTTTTAAGGGCATCACCGATCTCGATTTTTTTCAATTAATTGAATGACTACCCCTTAGTTACAATTTAGATAGGTTACCGTTAGGGGGCGCCGTTAGGTCAAAGTTTATGGGTTTTTGGTCCATCCCCTTTATTAAAAACAATTCTTACCGAAAATACTTGAAAGTTTCATTTTTAAATTTTTAAAACATTTTTTTCAAAATTAAATACTTAATGACAATAATAAGTATAAGTTTTATGCTATTTTATATTTTTATAATATACTGTTTAACGATTAAAATTATCAAAATCCGTTTTAATAATAGTTTCAATTGTCGATATATTATATTATTTATATAAAAACTAATTGATAATAATTACTAAGGTGAGATATCATATTTTACTAAGCTTACCAACACATTTATTATTTTACATAAAGATTTAAACTATCTTTCTAGAATGAAATAAACTAAAAGATATAATTTTTCCGACTAAAATTTTTTAAAAATTTGACATGAAATTAAGTAAGAAATTCGTGTAATAAACATTCTGATACCATTGACATTTAATTTAAAGTGTTGTTCGGCCTATTATTGATTATAGATAAAATAAATTATAACATGTTTAATTCTCAAAAAATTGTAATTTCACAACGGACTAAGGTAATGTTATTGAGTATCATTACTTAATATATCGTTTTAAGATAGTACCGTTTATCAAAACATATTGCTATGTAATAATTGGATGATTAATGAACAGTAGGGTGACTAGCTCGGTGAGGTCAAAAGTTGGGATTTTTCCCCCAAACCCGGTATTTTTTTAATGCAGAATTTATTTTAACAAAATTGACAATTTATTAATTTTTTGTTCTTTTTAAATACAATGATTATTACTTTTTAAGAATATATTTTCTATTACTTTTCGCTGCATTAATCAGTTCTTTATTATTAGATATAATCAGAAAACTCAAAACATGAATAATTATAATTATAATTAATACAAATTTCAGATTTTACTAAATTTACAGACATTCTATTTCTTTAGTCCATAATGATTCCATTAAACTAAAGACTCTTTCAATAGAATCGTTTGCAATTGGAATTGATAGAACTGTTTCAACAATTTTTGCTAAATTCAGAAGCGATTTACAGTTTATAATTTTGCACCATAATTTATCATTATCTATAATTTTATCTCTAATTGTAACTTAAAAATTATTTCATTTAAAATTATTATTTCATCAAATAATTCATCCGTATTAATTTCAGTACTTAAAATAGATTTTATATAACAAACATTTTTAAAATTTAGCTATTTTTCTAAAGGAGTTGTCCATACTTGAATGGAAGATTTGCCTAAATCTTAGATTGAT
>LBFL01031027.1:0-38700 GCA_000988845.1 Hypochthonius rufulus
ATGTTACTTTTTGGGGTTTATATTAATGTAAAAAATGGCGTAATTATATTGGGATGTTTTGATTTGAATTTATCATGCGGGTTATACGACGGGTGCGAGTCATGCGATGAAAAATATTTTTACTTCAATGAAAATCTGATGCGGGTTATACGCTGTGTGCGGGTAATAGGCACGAAATTAGGGTATTTAAAATTAAAATACGAAACGAACCGATATATTTTTTAAAATTATAACCCTCAAAAATATGCTAAAATTGTTAAATAGTATTGAACATCACGTGACATTTCAATTAATATACTTAATTTATCCGCCACTAAATAAATTTGAATCATACACCCGGTATATGTTTTCATACAGAACCAAAAATTTGAAATGTCACAAAACATACGGATCAAAGTATTTAAAATGAAAGTGAAGTGATAAAAATCAGTCCCTAAATATTCTGACTTTACACAGATTCATCGAAAATCGATTATTTTCCACTTTCACATGCCGATGATCAATCGAATGGCATTTCACTGTTAACGGATGATGATTCCGTTGGACAAACATTGAATGATGGAAATATATTGTGATATTAAAATAGAACACACAGTAAATAACAGACAAAAATATGCAAAAATATCATTTTTGCCATTCTTTGTGCGTATTGCGGCATAAATATATTGGGGATAGAGAATCATCAGCATCTAACAGTATATAGAAGTATCAATGGATTGAAGTGATGCATCAGTGAACTGTGATTAGAATGATGGAAATAGATCAGTAAACGCATCAGTGGTCTCTATAAGTGTTATGATTGTATGTATTGTCATTACTAAAAATGATTACTCATAAGTTACACACTCAAACATATACAATCAGAAATGTATTGTTAGTCAGAGGTTGACTCTTATAAGAGTGTGGACAGACATTTATAAGCCATAGACACGAGTGTAATAAAAAATGACTCACAATGAGTTATTATAGTTACACCAATTGTGAGGATTGACATATTATTTAGTGAGTTAAGAACAAATCCGGTCAAATAAATCAATGCACACTAACAATGCACACTAACAATGTCAGCACATTTTTGCAAAAGTAAAAAATTATTTTGGAAATTCCTACAAATTTTAGCTTCAAATGCAATCACAGAATTATTCCATTTAAAAATATGAATTAATGAATATATTATGAATTAACAATTAAATTATTGATTAAATTATATAAATTTTATTCTAATCACACATATGTTTTCTAATACTGAACATGAATATAAATTATTTAAATTTTTAATAATAATAAAGTTAAACAAAATGATAAAATTTTTAAAACCATAAAAATATATATAAATTTGAGATCACTAAAGCTTTCAAAGAAAAACTCGAGTCTCATCATTTCTCATTAATGATGGTTCAGTACAAACAGATCCTAATTACTTAAGTTTAAATTTCTTCTTTACTCTTCGATTTTTCAGGTACTATATTCTAATAAAAACAAATCCTTAGTCCCAATGGGGGCTCTCATCTTTCACTGCTATTGGTTACTTGAATGGAATCACAGCTGAAGCAAAAATATTATTCTTCCCGAAGTATTTTCATACTCATCTCACATTCTCTTATCCGCAATCACAAAGTGCGTGCAACAATTTTATTGAACTGTCCCTATGCTTATCCATGAAGTTATTGGGGGCATCAATAAACACTGAAGAGTCGTCATATAAGAAAATACTCTCATATCGATCATTTTATGATAAGCAAATAAACCGCATCAATCGAAACCCCTGTAACTGTAACTCAAATTAATTCAATTTCTTCAACAGAACCTTAAAACAACACTTTAAATCGAATAACAATAAACTTATAAACTCAGACCTTTGATTACATTATATTGAAATTTAAGAAATTCCAATGAAATAAAAATATGATATTAAAAGGGTTTATGTGTAAAAATGAGTCAAAAATTTAAAAAATTATTTTCAAATATTTACAAAAGTTTTTTTGAGATATTAATTATAATTCATATAAAGTTATAATAAAACTTAACATGCGAAACAAAAATTGCATTTAAGTGTATTTTTTGTGAGTTAAAAATGAAAAATTATTACGTACGGCTAAATACATGAAAGAAATACAATACATAAAACACTAACAAAAATATTTGGTTTATCGAAGGGTTATTATAGATAATGGTGGCATTAGAAATAACATTCTAATGGAAAAGTTTCAGTACGACACAAGTAAAATGACGCATTTTGCCGAAAGTATAACATTAGTGTTTTATATGGAATCGGGTTACTCATGTCCATCATCGGGCATAATAAAGTATATGTTTCTGGACAATGTACAGATTAACTAATATTTGGATAAATTCATACATATAATAGTACATTGAACTTTGACATATTTGACACTACAATGACATTCATTGTCATATGTCAGTTAAGATTAGCAAAAATAATTGCGCAAATCGAATGTATATTTTAAACCCTACTTTTTTGGCATAACATGAAATTGATGTGCCGCAATGTAATTAATTAGCATTTTGTTTATCCGAAATGAATAAATTCGCAAAAATGAAATATGCTCTTTTAAAAGACTTACATTTTACTCGACACTCATTATCCATCATCCGACAGTAGTTTGTGTTTAAATACTTGAAGTGTGTCCATATAATTCTTGAGGCAATTGTAATGCTCAGGGAAAAAGTTTCACTCACATTAATCACACACTAAATTAATAAAAGTAATATTAATGTACTGCCGTTGCAAATTCAATTACCGAAATTGGAGTTCACTTTTTATACGTTATAATTGATTATTTTAATATATCGCATCGAAAAACACACAAAAAACTTTTCGATTAAAACTTTAAAATTCAACAGAATTATTGTAAATTTTTCATAATTTTTATAACTCTACGAATAACATTCACAAATAAAATGATTTTTAAAATTAAAACGTTTTGAAATTCATTGAGATTTGAATTAACTTAGTGTTTATGTCAATCTTAACGCTGATAAATAAATTTGAATCTAAAGAATTGTCAGTTCCATACTCATATATCCTTTGTTCGTACTCTCTTCGCATTCACTTAATTCTCTGAGAGAAATAAATGTATAAACGCGGAGTGTATCAACACACATGAGCATCCCTTTGAATCATCATCATCTCTCGCAGCATCCAATGGAAGGGTCAAATGGTATCGAACGAAACACCACCATTCAGTTCGTAGTGTTACCATATTATTGATCATTTTGTATAAATATGTATAAATATTTCAGTATAAAATTCATATGAATATATTTTGTTTTCACTCATATTTCTCATCGTATTTATAAACTATTTTATTCCATTCAAATAATCATTAATAATTCTAAAGTAATCGTTAATCGTGACAATCGGTGTATAGATTAGAGTCACCGGATATACATATACATATACATATACATATACATATACATATACGTGCACATCTAACTATGGTTAACTTTGGGTGTTCAATAAATTGTAACGATAAATAAATAAATAATTAATAAATTAAACAAAAATGGGGAATCATAATTCTGAAAGAGACAATAAAATACTGAACTATGATCATACACTTAAACCCCTCTAACGTGACTATATTGCGGCGGAAATTTTTGTTTACGATATAGAGGTTAAAATAGCAAAGGTTTATATGACTCTGGCGTAAGCGTTTGTTCACGTTAGAGAAGTTATTCAAGCTAGAGGGGGTTCACGTTAGAGGGGTTTATGTGTACAGTGTGTTCGAAACTCATAAAGATCTTTGACTAATATTTGAATCGCAGAATGCTACAGGAAAACCTCATTATAAAACAATTTTTTCTGATTTAGAAATGTTTGACCGAAATATGCCCGCACTTTATGATAATACTTTCATTTTCGTATATCGAAATTCCCTTAATTATTCAGTGCTATTAATTAACATCACAATTTATTATAAACCGATGAAAGTATTAGTTAATTGTTACACTCAATTTATTAATTTAAAAATGGCGCTAAATTTTTATATTTGAGAATTGAGCGCATGCGTTGTGTAAGAGATATGAAAGACTAAACAAATTGTTACGGAATAAAAATATTGTATTTTTATATAAATAAACGGTACGATTTGAATATATTTAAATAATTATAGAATTTTTTGTGCAATTCTTTAGTGTTACTAAACAATCATCATCATGTGGTGGGAAATACTTCCATCGGCGGGGTTAATGTTGGCGTGTCTTAACTTGGGTTATCTCGGAGTGCCCGTCAGTTATATAAATCATATATTAATCAAATGAAAGCAATAATTGTCGTGACATGAGAATATTAATGCATGTCAATGTCAATTGATATTATAGATACAGCACGACATTTCACGCTTTTATTTTAGCAATAATATTGATTTATTTGGCAATATTTAATATAAGTTTAAATGAATTGCATTTACAGATCGTTCATTATATTGATGTGCGAAAACCCATGAATAGAAAGGTTTTGGACGATGTCGTGACGTATCAATTTATGCGCCGCGATAATCGTTTAGCGGAAAAAATTTACAACACTTATGATATGCGTGTGACTGTAGGTTTAGAGGCGATACCCGATGATGATGAAGTGAATGTACCGAATGAGGAAATACCGAAACGCAAAAATAAATATTTCTTATGGTAGAGTGTCGCAATGTATTAGAGTGTCGTACCGTATCATTAGAGCATAACGATTTCAATTCAGTAATGTGATTATAAATGATTTTTCTTTTGGAAATACGAATGCCTAAAGTTTTTTCCGATAAATTTAAGTGTATAAATATATAGAACATAAACATAGAACAATAAACTTTCGTTACTCTTTAAGACGTCGTTTTTCTTTATCATAAACTACACTTAAACTTCTCTAACGTATACTTTAAATTAGAACATATAACGGCCGCCCTTTTTAGTCCCTTTTTATATAGAGAGTTATCATATCCTATCATAATCCCTTTCCTCGGTTTAAGTCTCAAACAAAATATTTGAGACTATGATAAGGGCTCCTAAAAGTGGCCGTTATACTAACTAATTTAAAGTACATTGCTAAGGGATTTTTTGTTCACAATAGGGAGGTTTGTTGGAGGGAGGATTTTGGACACGCCCCCAACGAATTTAGCGATAAAATTTTCTTAAAACAAAACTTTTTTTCATGCCTCAATTTCAAACCTGTTTTTCTCACGTTTGCATATGCGAGAACTTAGGTTATTTATTGATGAATCATGAGGGCACTCAATTACGAAATGCGGTATAAATTTTTATAATTTAGGACATCACAAAAGTCATTTTTCTTATCGATTGGTATTTCCAGTATTAGAATTAAAAGTAAAAATTTTTAACTTTTAACTCAATTTTTACTCTCCATTCTTATACAGGACATTCCAATGCATAAGAAATGTTTATCTGTGATTATTTATTATAAATATGAATTCAATACAAAAACAACAATTATTTCAGTTTCAAACATATGAATGACTTTATTTAAAATGTTTCGTGTTTCAAGAAAATTCATGATTTTTATGTTAATATTAATATTTATTTGTGACAAAACAAATACTATTGATTTTGATTTTATAAACACAAATGATATTTTTGAAAATGAATTTAATAAATTTTTTCAAAAAAAATTAATTTCTGAATTTAAACGTATTGTGTCGGAACAAAACATTTCATTGGAATGCGAACGAAGTTTACGAAAATTAATTTTAGGAAACGAATGGGGTTTTACGAGTAATTAATTTATTTATTATTATATACAATAATTGTATTGCAATTATTGCCCAAAAATTAACAAATGTATTGTATTTTAGTGATAGATTCATGGGGACGGTTACCGAATGGAATTATTAGCGGTACCGTTATGAGTTTAGGAGATTATGATCAATGTATTGATATGAAAAATGATATTAATGATCATTTAATGAATAGAAAGTTTTGTTTTCTCAAAATCACACCGCAAATTCAATTAAATGATTTATTTTTAACCGAATTCATTTCTAACAATTCATTGCTCAAAACATTCGCAAAGAATGCCGACGAATTTAATATTATTTGGACCGGAATATGTGTCCCTTCACTGTGCGAAGAATCGGAACTCATTTCAGTGTTTCAAAAGGGTACGCTTAAAAAAATTATTATGTTTTATAAATCATTGTTTTTATATGATTATAAATGCTGAAATAATGTAATCTCAATTTTAGAATTGCAAATATTTAATGTCACAATCGATGTCAATCATTGTTCAACATTATCAGACAATGAAATTCATATGAATACTGCTGAAGTTATAGCACTGTAATTACAATTTTAAAAAATAATTGACATGCTATATTTATTACGCTATGGTTCGATATAGCTATGGTTCGATATAGCTTTGGTTCGGAATTTTTTAATTTATGAAAGTTGTTTTTAAAAATTTCGTCCATAGGGGAATGATCATTTCCAAATTAAAACTCTATTTAAGTCCTAAAATTCTATCACATACGTTAAAATGAGTTAAAATTAATATTTCACGGTATTTATTAATTTATTTTTGTCAAAATTCACTTAGAAATTCTCGGAAAGTTTTAGAATGTGATACATTTTGCACACAATTTATATGCAAAAATGCTAGCATAAAAGTTTTTAGGAGAATCACTAACGTCACCCTTTATTTCTCAAATCTAATTATGAATTTACTTTAGAATTTTAATCACAATTGTAATTGCGATTGTAATTTACGGCACAATTATTCATGATGAATCAAATTCAATGTCATCGCACTTTAAGAAAATTGCGGAATGTTTTTCTATTGCTAAAAACATGAAAATTCTCTTTGATATTCGAGAAAATAAATCCCAAAATCAAAAATTATTATTCATAAATGGAATACGAATAATTTCAATGATTTGGATAATAATCGGACATACATATGCATATGTTCCGATTTTATATCAGCGGGAATCACCAAAATTTGGAGGTAAATTTCATTTTAAATATTAAATATTTACCACATTTAGTTAAGAAATTATAATGTAGATAAAAGTAACTGTTTTAAATCTACTATTCAAACTAGTACAAAAGGGAAAGCATAGGATTCCACTCAAAAGAGGTTAGGGCTGCTATCTACCGTCAAGGAATCCCAAATTTGCAAATCTCCCTCTCTTAGTTGAAAATAGAAAATAATAAGTAAAAATCCCTCAACTTCTCCAAAATTTTTAAAATTATTCCCCCTTCTCAAGAGAAATTTCTGGCATTCAAGAATGCCAGAAATTTTCAGATCATATCTCTCTGGTCGAAAAGAACTCAGGATTGACTAAGTTTGCATTATTCGATATTTTCATATTTCTATTATTATTAAAGTATTATTTTAGATAAAAGGGAATTCATTAAATTCCGATGATTTCTTTTATACAAATATAAATCAAACTGACATTAGAATATCCATTAATGAATTTACTAATTTTATAATAATTCAAATTATTTTTAAAGCGCATTTTTATTTGCAATATAAAACTCTATCGAAACAATTGGTCGCTCAATTGCTAATTAATGGACCATTAATAATTAATGTCTTCGTATTTATTAGGTATGTCTTTGAGTTATATAATCATATGATCAGCATTGTCATTTCAGTGGCTTTCTTATGACATACTCAACTCTAATGACATTGAATAAGTACAAAAGTAAATGTTTGAGAATAATGCCATATATTGTTTCGCGATGTTTTAGGTAATTGAGAATAAAATTAATTTTATAATTCAATTATATTTTTCCTGTTAACATTTAGGTTCATATTTCCAGTGATTGGAATGTATGTTCAATGTTTATGTTATATATAGGGTCCTCGGAAATTATTACACCCTCTTTAAAAATGAATATTTTAATGAAAAACTATAATTAACAAATAGAGCTAAAAAATTTTAATTAATAATTATACACAAATATAAGTCTTTTCAGATAATGAAATTTTAAAATTAATGATATTCTTAGTTTTGGCCAAACAAATTATCGAAAATTTCATAATAATCACAAAAAATAGTCATTTTTAGAAAATCGATCCGTAATTTTTAGAATTTCTTATAATTTTAAAATGTTAAATGTTTTTTATTGTGAATTAATTCAATGTCTTTAAATATCGAAAATGTCAATAAATATATTATTTATTTGCTTATAATTTTTTAATTTTTATACTGGTTATACATTATAATTCTTACAAGAAATATATATTTCACAATAATTCGGCAGCATCTTTGCAACGAAAATAATTTATATATTAATTTTTCGAGAGAGTGTAATAATTTGCGAGGACCCCTGTATTCTAATAATTAGATTATTAATGAATAAATTTCGTAATTCAAATCACTTTAGTATTTGTATCACTTTAATCTCTCCTCTCTTTGGTTCGGTCCATTGTTTCACTTCACGATTATGAATGAAATTATCCAAAATGATTGTTACAATTATTGGTGGCATAACATTTTATTCATCAACAATTGGTATTATGCCGATAGATTTGTGAGTAAATCATTAGTCTTATTAAAATTACCGTTAAATCGCGCGTATACCGTACACTTTTCACTGAACTGAACCCTATGCGATAGTGACTGATGCGCGTATTACTAGAATAGAATCAGCATATCAAAAACCTGTTTTTTACTTAAGTTTTCCATTAGCATAGGGTTTTTGATTTTAAGAGGTGTCCGGTATACGCGCGATTTAACGGTAATATGCATAATATCAGTGCGCGGGACAAACGTGGTACATAAGTATGGATTTTCAATTGCATATCATTGGATATTTCGTATTGTCATTGTATTGCATCAAAAATAAGAATGCGATATTTGCAAATATGTTTATGATTATCGCGGGTATTATATTAACCGTTCTCATTCCATTCATTTTCGATAATATTAAACAATTAACATCATTGACAAAGCATGAGTACGTATTCAATATTTTAATTGTTATATTAATTAATAGTATTATAAGTGATTAATTAAAATTATAATTAAAAATTAAATTACACAAAAACTGTTTTAAACACTTTAATCATCTCCTTTGTAATTTTAGACGTGACAAAACACTTTAGTTTTATTCTTTAATTTTTTACTATGAAAAAATATGGATGTGTCCATGTATTTGTGACTTAATGTTTTATAATACTATTATATTTTGACCCTCATTTAAATGAATTTATTTAAAATCGTATTAAATTTAACTTTTAGAATATTTGAATTGGAATTTCTTCTGTCGAATCACGGGACACACAATTTCTTTATATCATATTTCTGCGGAATGCTTTTGGCATCGAATATCACAAAAGCATATTCAATTAAATTACCAAAAGTATTATATAAAATAAAATATGATTCATGATATGATATATATAAATGATATATGTATATGTATATGATATATGATGTTTTGGTATATGTAAATAAAATTATTTTTTTACAGATTATTTCAGAAATTTTCCGCATAATTCTACCGTTGGGATTAATTCTTATTCTATTCTCGACATATCCGATGATGCAAAACGATACACAAGAACCGGATCCTGTAATAACTGTGATTTTTCTCGTGTTTCAGAGGATCATTTTTATCGGAGGAATCGTTTGGGTTTTTATAAAATGTTACAACGAAAATGGTATTTCGAAATTCGCTAAAAATCATTTAACTAAAATCTCATTTCAGGAATTTTGTGCCGCATTTTATCAGCAAAAATCTTAATTCCATTTTCACGATTAACTTTTAGCATTTATCTGATTCATTTGTCCGTTATTCATTATCATGCATATCAATTGAGACATATCGTGATTCTCAATCATTATTTTGCGGTAATTTTATTTATAGTTTCACATGTAATTTAAATGTATTATTATTTCAGTTATTCACTTCAGGATGTGTCATTTTCAGTTCACTCATTTTTGGAATTATCTTTTATCTTCTTTTTGAAGCACCGTTCATTAATATCTTAAAAATTTATTTCACGCGAAAATCAATGGTAATAAATGTAAACACCGATGGAATCGTCAATCAAAATTAAGATCCGATTACATTCGCATATAATCATTATATTTGACTGTTAATATTAACAATTGTTAAAAAATAATAAATAAATAGAATAAAATAAAGAACGGATTCTAAAAATATCGTCCAAAATTAAAATTAATACATCTAATTTGTAGTATTCATCGCCCCGAACAAACTAATGAGGCTATTTTCTTTAAAATCATCGGAGGCGGAGTTATGAATTTTTAAACAAATATTTTACTGAAGAGTCTATCCCAGAAAAATGAATTTGACCACCTCATTATGACCACCTCATTATGACCACCTCATTATGACCACCTCATTATGACCACCTCATTATAAATTATTAGGGGCATCAAATAAAGTTAATTCAAATTATGTAAATATTTATAATGATATAACGGGATAAATACCATTGTCGAACGTATTAAATTACAAGAGGATTTATATTAAATAATATCGGTGTTAATAAAGATACATAACATTGTCACTTCTAAAATGTCCAGAGGTGTTTCGAATCATTTATGTCCGGTCCGTTAGGGTTGAGGTTCAATAAAATATGCCGTATATAAACATAATTTGAAATAATAATTATACTGTGTGAATGTATCGTATGATACTCCATTATTTTCCGGTAAAATCAATTATATTTATAAATTCAATTGAAAATGACTCACCATTGATGATCAACGGAATCCGCCACAATTTATGGTTAACTCATTCATGAGCAAAACTTTTGAAATTCATAAAAATATATTTTTGAGTTAACAATTCACGTGATTTTATATTAGTCTTTCGTTTTTCGTTTTTGAGTCACACATTATCATTAACAAAATCAATGGACACGCATAACTCGAATTTATTTTAATAATTTTCATATTGAATTTGTACGTTTCGTTCGATTCACTAATAAAATATAATTATAAAATATAATTATATTTAAATTTGCATTTTGTGTTATGCTTTAATGTGAAATGAATTCGCATGTCATTTATCTCTATATTTCTATACATTACGGGTCGAGCATCAAAATCAACAAAATGCTGGACAATTGTGTTCAGGGGGCGGGACAATTGCGTTGAGAGGGCGGAACAATTGCGTTGAGAGGGCGGGACAATTGCATTGAGAGGGCGGGACAATTGCATTGAGAGGGCGGGACATGCGGGACACTTTATGCAAATGAGTAAATGTAATTTTTCGTAAAACAAATCGTATTATTGCGGGACACACATTATCTCGCATTAAAACTGTGCGGGACACGACCCTCCATTGCGGGACACGACCCTCCATTGCGGGACACGACCCTCCATTGCGGGACATTTGAGACCCGTACTATGCATATATGTATGATATAAATTTAATAATTAACACAATTTTTAATTAATATAATTGAGTGACGTTCAAAGTCAGTTCCACTTTTGGACACATTCATTATTATTGTTATTATTGAGTCCGAAAGTGTCATTTAAATTAATTAAACATTAAATTACACTGAATTTAACTGAAATAATAGAGAAATGATGAAACACCATAAATGTACTCACGAATTCGTGTTCAGAACAAACACCGTTAAACCGCGAATCATCACGTGACTTATCATTAGTAAAAAATTAAAAAAAGTGAATATACAGTTAAACATCGTTACAAATACTTTTTATTGCATTACTTTAGCCAAAAATATTTCATTCGCAATGATCATACGTTTCGGTTTCGATTAAATATTTATTAAATGCTTTAAGCGTATCATTAAATTGAAATGAATCGTTTTAATATAAATTTATCGGTTTACATTTTTATTGATTTTATTGTATTTCATCAATCATTAAACAGTTATGTTTTATTACATTAAAATCCATTATATTATTGTGGTTTAATTGAGACAAAAATATTCAGTCATTAGTAAAACAGTATAATTTAATTGAATTTTTTTTATCGATTAATAAATTAATCACAATAATACAGTCATTACCAATATATTGAATTCTCAAACTTCGGGGTCATCAAACGAATGCTTTCGATTGTTCGACACTATCAGTGAGTGCCGTTAAATACATTTTTTCCAATTTTTTCATTTCTTTTGCCAATGATTGTATCTTTTGTTTATCATAATCTTCGGTGCGATCGCGAAGTTCATCAGTGATATGAATGCGATTATTGCCCGCATTTCGTCCGCTGATTACACTCGAATATTTATTGATGAATCTCTGAAGAATGACGATCTGAATGTCTTCGAGTTTCTGATTATACTTTTCGGCCAAATCCTGAATCGCCTTAAATTTGCCGTCACTATCAAACTTCACTTTACTATTGACCAAATGCTGTTCCATTTGCGTCAACTCCTGTATAATGTCGGGGAATTTAACCAAATCAATGTCTGAGACGATTGACTTTAGTTTCTCCAAATAAACGACGAATCGTTTCACATCATCGTTAACTCTCTTCGGATTATGGAACAGTTTCAATAGGATTTTATCATCAAATTCTTCAGCGTATGTTAAGGATGAGAAAATGAAAATTAACGAAAGTATTACAGAAAATTGCATATTAAAGCACTTCGCACTTCTGTTGCCTCAAATAATGATTCAGTTAGCATCAGAACCGTTATTTATATGCGAAGATTTTCCAATTTTAATTACCCTCACATAATGAAATAAGATAATTGTGATTTTGAAAATTTAAGTATCATTATAATTAATATATAATTATATTAAACTTTAGTGATGAATTATTAATCAATACCCTCATAATAACATTAAATAATATAAATGAATTGTCTATATAATTGTCTAGACATTGAAGTTTTATTATAATTGAGGAGAAACGGTAAATGACCGATAATTTTTTAGTTAACCTCTAACAGCAGAATCACAATGATTACTTCAATAGAGTAGAATCATAATTTAATTTCAACTCAATATTTAAAGCACACTCCACTCTCAATTTATGTCCGTTTTTGATTTATGTCCGCAGTTTATCATTCGTTTTTTCACCGGTACATTAAATTACTTTCATTTATGTCTGATTCTGGGCACATTTACATTTGTGTCCCACATTTTGCGGATATTCGCTCAATATAAATATGTAGTAAAGTGTATAGGTTAAGAACTAAATTTCTAAGCCAAATATTATAGTTTGAGCAAAGGTCCCAAAATTTTTGAGTTTATTTTAATTTATTAATTATTAATAAAGTTATGAGCTAAAAAATTTTGCAGCATAAATACCTTAATTTTGCCAAAAAATGAAATTATCCCCCCGCCACCACCCCCTGAATNNNNCCCCCTGAATAATTGCTAAATGAAATTATCCCCCCGCCACTACCCCCTGAATAATTTCTAAATGAAATAAACAGAAATTAGATGAATTAATAACCGTTATAATAATTATTAATTAATTTACAAATTAATTATATGTAATCTAATCTCTAACGCTAATCAAATTACAGAATCTGTTTTTACAGTCTGTTAATTAATTGATTAAATCATCAACAGGTGTATGATTTATTTAACAATTCAATGATGACGATAATTCAGTTGACAATTTTCATAACCATCATTGTGATGGTCATGAATATATCACCGGTGTTCAATAAAACCACAAATACCGGTTGTGAAATGGAATTGGAATTTAATAAAATTAGGGAAACAGCGAATGACGCCGAAAAGAACAAAACATGGCTATTGGCGTATAAATGCGGAAATGATCAGAACAAATGCATGAAAACATCAGTGATTGGGACGAACTCTTTTTACGAATTTCAGGTCCGGTTCGACAATAAACATGATAATGCGGAGAAACGGAAATTCGGGGCACGGAATGTCGGGAAATGTACTGAAGGAACATGCAAAGAGTTAACAGTGCGAAGTATTACATGCGATATCGAATGTAATTATTTTATTTATGTTTAATTATTTATTAATTTACATTAATTTATATGAATTTTTAGAGGAATGTTTTGAAGAATGATAACTAAAAACTTAAAAACTTAAAAATCGTCATTTTATATCATAAATTTTTAATGTAATCGTATTGAATAATCACTTCTGATACAATGATTAATAAAGTAATTAAGTAATTCATTATTAAAATGAAATCATTTGTTTATAGTAAAACATAAATAGTAATTAATTCAACGGTTATGAAACTATAGACTGTTCTGCTGCATAATAATATAAGTGATAGGGGATGACAATTATAGGGGATTTAACTGTAAAAAAAACTTATCGCATAAATTAATCGCATTTATTAATCCATAGTTAAATGCAAAAGGAAATTTTTATAACATTTTATGGGTTTATCCTTATCTTATATCATACGAGAATAGACTTATAATAATGAATGAAAGCACATGATATTGTGTGATATGATGTGTTAACGTGATTAATATGAGGAGAGTCATCAATTTTAAGTGACATTAAATTTTTAAAAATTCAAATTTATATCACCATTAAATGAACGAACACATTTTAAATAATTAAAATTTAATTTAATAATAATAACTAAATTCGTAAAACAACTAAAATATTAACGTTAATTAACATTTGTACTAATAATTGGTGTATTATATCAGCACATTTTTGATTATTTACGCGTAAATCTCTATAATTTTCATGTTTTTCTGTACATAAAAATAATTTATTTTAAAGAGGAAAACAAAATTCGTAAATTTTATTGCAAATGACAGATAATAATAGTAATGTTCAACTTATAGATAATTCGTTTTATAGAGATTTGTTTATGATATCATAGGTTCGGATTATAGAGATTTACACTAAAATTAAATTTAAATTATGAGTCGAAAAATATCAATTTTTAAGTGAACGCCGATAATTATAAATGCGAGTCAATTGATAGAGTCCTGTGAGTGCCACAAAAAGATTTACCGATAAAAGACCATAATTTTTGGGAATAATAACCATTGAATATCGGGACCACACGACTCCTGTCGCCGCTAAAGCACCCGATTGCGCCGGTGATAGTTTCTCTGCCGGACGTGTCAAGTCACTGATGCCGGCGATTACCAAACCCTGTATATTAAACATTTAATTCACTATTAAATTTATTATATTAAATAACATTGTTTCATGATTAATAAAAATATGCTAAAAATAGTATTTATATATCGTATGTCAAAATAGAGACGCATCATGACGCATAACGTTTGACAATTTTACGAAAAACAACGCCAAAAAATATATAAAAAACATATGCTTTCGTAATAATTAAAGTTATTTATATATATTTATATTATATTTATATTACTAATTTTAATGTTTTTGAACATTAATTATGTCATTAAATTTAAAATTAATGAATATAAATATTTAGTAAAATAATGACCCATTTAAATGCCGGTGCCCAAAAAAATATGGTTTTAGGACCCGCGGGATGTTCCCACAGCGGGCGTAACGCGTGCGGTACAAATTTCTCCGCACGTGTGACAATTCCACGATAAACTCCCGACATTATGAACATTGTGATGATTTTATTATAAGTTTTTTAATTTCTTATATTATATTATATTTGTATTTATTTATTTATATTTATTATGAGAATTTAAGGCGATGATCGGATCATCACTGATGATAATCACGTGATTTAAACAATTGTACAATATAAACTTTATATATGTTTAGGCCATAAGTATAAAGCTTTGGCCCTCACACATGCATTGAAATTTAATAATTCAAAAATTACGTTTGAAATATTTTATAAAATTTTGGTGTAGTATTTTTTGTCCCCTCAAAACTTAAGTTATTTAATAAAGAATTTGGCTGATTAATTAATTCAAATATTTCAGTTAATTAAATATGTTTATTGTTAATTAAAGAAAATCAAGAAATACAAACTGAACATATATTGAACTGTCTGATCATACGGTGTGCACATTTATATACACAAATGTACAAATATGATTAAAATGTCAATCATAAAGTTGCGGGAAAATCTCATTATATAAAACTACTCATTCCAATCATTTGTTTTAATTAGTTAAATATGAAGAAGTTAAAGGTAGTGTTGTCAATTCTTAAATCAGGCAAAACTACATTGGACTGTCAAAAACTGTACATAAACTGTACATGTAAAAAATCTATTAGAAATACATTTGTAATCAATTTCGCAATATAATCATTTTATAGAGAAAAATATCTATAACTTAAACTCTACATCAGATCATCCAGGGGATAGTGTAGGAGTTACTCTTTACTATTTTTCTGCTTTACCCTCCTTTGACAATTCTGGCAAAACTTACACTCTCTCTCCTAAAAATATCCTGATTTACCCCCAGGAATGGGTTCATTATGATTTTTGGCATTAAAATACATGATATTACAGAAATTATCAATGAAAATGTTTCGCGAAACAAATTATAGAGTATTACAATAGATTATGTCCTCCGACAGTCCAAAATTCAATTGAAAATGTTTATTTCATCATAAATTACCGCATTAAAATTGAAAAATTTGGTAAATCTGTACATTCTGCGTACAGTTTTAACCATCACTCAACTTTGTACACTGTACAAAGACACTCCAAATCTGTATATAGTGATGTGTGATAAATATATTATAAATAAAGCCGGGAAACTTATGAATATATTGCTACGGTCACCCTATTTATTTTTCAACTTATAAGTCATTTGACCGTAGCAATATATCCATAAGTTTCCGGGCATTAATTATAAATCATGTTATAAGTGTTCTAAACCGACATTATATCAAATTAAATTACTTTAAAATTTTTCTGAAGCGACAATTTCATTAGGTTATAGTATACAGTGTACAGTGTACAGTTGGTAACACAAGTTAAAGGTTAAAAAATTTTGTAACTTTATACTAAAAGAGTTAAAACCTTATGTTTGGTTTAACTTAAAAAATTTTTAACATTAGGATTTAAGAATTAATTTAATTTGTTTTTTAACTGAATTATTTCTACAAAATGTGATTACACGTATTTTGTTCAATTTTTGATAATTAAAAGATTACGATAATCCTGTTTGAAACACATGTAATTGTATTTCGTCGTTTATACAGTGTATAATTATAAATTTTTATTTATTTAATTTAGTTTTAAGCGTAATGAATTCATTTTCAATTTAAATAATTTTATAGCAGTAAAAGGATATGTAAAATAATAAATTTTTTATTACAAATAAATTGTAAGGATCAAATAACAATAAATCGAAAAATATAAAGTGAAAAATCATTAAATCATTAAATGGAAAAAATCATAATGAAAATATGCTCATTATTTTTTATGCATTTTTAAAAATATTTGTGGTGTAATTATAATTATAATTATTATTTTATAGTTCACCTAAACTGTGAGGTTTACGTTTCACTTAAATGGTAGAGGAATTGCATTGTATCGAATAGGGTATTAGATAATCAATAATAATAAATTATTTTAGAATGTTTCGACCTTAAAATATTTTGTACTGATTTTTAGTACCAACTTAGTTGGTCACCCTAAACTATCCCTTTAGCACCTCATGCATAAAATAGCACTCATGAATAATCATATAAATACATACGTCCTTATAATTATGCACGTATAAATAGCTGTATACTTATGAATACATATAATGCGATGCGATTTAAATAAAAGACACGAAAAGGGTTAAAGAATCGATATGAAAAAAGATTTATTAAAGTCATGTGATTTGAAAGAAAATTTAATTTTTATGTTTAATTTATCTATTAATTTCTAAAAGAAAAGATTAACGGATGCGGAATTAATTTTTTATTTATAATTCCATATATTCATATGGTATTGTTTAACCAAAACTCTATGCATAATAATTGTATCGTATCATATTCATTTACATCCATACACAGCATCTCTTAACATTAACATATATATGCAATATTCAAAACCATTTTTATCTCATGAATTTTTCCGCATCTTATATTTTCTTATACATTCTTATATATTCTTATATTTTCTTATACATTCTTATATATTCTTATATTTTCTTATATTTTCTTCTCTCTTCACTCGTAAAGCATCATCTAAAGTGGAAACGATCACTTAAAGGATGGGGTAATGCTTTTGATGATGCTTAAGACACATCTCCTCTTTCGTATGGAATCTTCCGTCTGTCGGATCATTTTCAGGTTTCCGTTGATCGCGCATACTCCGGTACTCTCCGGTATTTTAAGAATAAAATATTGTTTCACATTTTATTCTCTTTTTTCTATTTTTTATCTTTGAAAAAAGTCTTTCTTCAAATGTCCATAAAATACAGATGCGGATCATTTGATCATTTCATGTACAATAAAATTTTATTGAATAAAATGATGAATAAACTCTTACATAATCAGAAAAGAGAGTTCTGAAAGTGCATGTTTTTATAGTCTCTTATATATTATAATGAAGATTAATGCAAATATTTGTCTCTAATCTTAAGAATTAATTGTTTTATTCATAGAAATGAGTCGCATAATAATTCATGACTTAACTATGCTATTGTAGTGAATTCACTTCTGACATTTCATTATCAGATTCCGTTTGAATTTAATAAATTATCCTCTTTCGGGTGTTTTCTTTCTGTTCGTGTCCCAAAATTAGTTCAATTTATTTATCTGACTCTTCACGGATCAATATCCTCATCCTTTAGGTCCTCACTTTATCAGTGTGACACATTTTCATCATGACTCAAGAGAAACAATTCAATTATATTAGAAAAATTGAATCTTTGTGATGATTTCCGATTCATTTGTCACTTATCTCTATCAATTTATACGGGAATAACAATTATTATAAAAACAATTCATTGTTCGGTGTTTCAATATTACTTCAGTGGTAATTCAATGGCATTTTAGTTGTGGTTAAATGATAATTAATTATTATTCGGCATTAATGAGGGGACTGCAAATGGTGATGTTTTCCATTGGAATGGTCATATTATCCACGAGTGTCTTCTGTGGGGTCTCATAGTGATGTTTCTTATTGTACTTTCGTGCCGCTAATACAGAGAAACAAATTACAAAGAGCATCACAACTGTCACTGATAGTGTCAGTGCAACGGCTAAAGATGATACATGACCGGCGACTGACGGTAGCATATAAGAGTGAGAATGGGTGCGTACAGATGTGCACGATAATTGTACAAATGTCATCGTTGGGTCGTCACTGTCGGGTATTCCAATACAGAACCGGTACCTATGGTCGGGTTTCAAATTATTGATTGTATAACTGCGAAGAAAATGTTTTACTGTGACCATAAGTGTATCGTGTTTTTTATTCGGCGACAGTCCTATTGAAGAATTAGTTTTGTGTAAAGACGTAGCCATAGGTTCGTCCATTTCCATGCGATATACGATTTGATACTCCGGAAATGAGTTTCGAGCGGTGCCGTTCCATACTAATGTGATGAATGTCGATGATACACTAACAGGGAACAGTTGAAGATCGATAGTATCGACCATCAGTAGAGCAGCGAACGTCAAATTACCATATTTATTTTCAGCGACGCATTTGTAAGTACCCGAATCTTTCGGTTTCAGATGAAACATCCTGAGACTTCCCGGAGATTTCAGCTGAAGATGTATGGCGTTAGACGTTTCATTGACCAATTCACCATTGGGCAGTATCCAATATATTCTCGGTAATGGTATACCCAAAGCCCGGCATTGGAACTGATGGCGGTCGCCAATCTTTTTGTGTATCGTCACATTTGGCGGCAGTAAATTGACCATTTTAGGTTCGCACTCATTGGGGATGGCATTAATGGGCAAATCTTTGATCGTTATTCCAGAAACAGATGCGGGTGAATGACATTCGAGTTTATTACCATCGATTATTTGAAGTATCGCCGAATATGATGTGTTATTATTTATATTAAAATCTTCAGCGGGTTTTGTTAGGCACTGAAAGATACGAAATTTTATTATTAATTTAAAAGTTTTGGAATTAGTTATTGATTATCGTGGTTTTTAATGCTGTAATAATAATAAATGAAATTTTTATCTCATTTAAGGATCATCATTTTCATCACTCTCATCAATCGTATGCAAATTATGTGAATATTATGTGAATATTATGTGAATATTATGTGAATGAAACGCAATTTTATGCGTTTAACATTTTTGACGTTTCATTACATTCATTACATTCTATTACCAAAATAATCATTTATCATTCCGGTGATGGAATTTAATTATCAATGAATAGGACTGACGGACTGACATTTCCGTAGTTTAAAGAGAAAATTAATAATCGATGTCTAAAGGCACTTTTTGGCTCATTTTACAAAATTTCATTTATAATTATGTTTTTGTTTATTATTTAAATATGAAAATATAGTTTTTTCAACTTTAATCTTAAATAATGGCTCATTATTTACAAAAGAGATTATTATTATCCTTAAGATTTTTTAACACATTATTTTGTCACAACAAATTTCTGTGTAAAATATTTTCCAAATCAATGAAAAATGTATCAAAAGATCAATGATGCATGTGATTCTGTAGGTTAAAATGGGTCAAACGGGGGGAAACAGTAAAAGGGGAAACTGAAAAATGTTATGAGTATAATCATTTTGTAATTTAAACACTCAAAAATTAAAAATGTAAATTAAGAATATTAAATATGAGACCGATAATTAAAGACATTTACAGTTATGTGCAGAGAAATCACATGAAAATGGAGATATTTTCAATTTAAAGTAAAATTTGAATTTTTCAATTATTTCCATTGATTAGTGTCGCGTTACACTTTAAAAAGTCATAACTTAATTAACACAGCATATTATACCTGAAAAAACTCATGAATATTGCAATCGCAAAGGAAAGGATTCCCTTCGAGTGTCACTCTCACGATTCTCTGATGTTCGTGATCGTGAGTCACAACTGATGGTTGTACCGTATCAATATTATTAATAATTTCCGACGGAAAACTCATGAGTGATGCATTGTGGAGCGTGATTTCGCGTAGTGTCGGAACCCCTAAAAATGATTGAGGATCGATGTACTTTAGATGAGGATTATTATCCAAATGAACCTCCCGTATGTTCGGCAAATCCCAAAATGACCCCCGATCGATGAGCGTTAACTTCGGACATCGACGGATGTCAATTCTTTGTGCCGGTGTATGTACGAAATCACCGGTGGTTAATTGCGGAAAGAAATTATTGCCCATGTTTATGTAATTGACTCGTTTAAGTGATTGTAATGCAACTGACGGTACATGCTTTAAGTGATTCCCCTGAAGATGCAGCTCTTCGAGAATCTCTAAACCCACAAATGCATTGTCATTAATGGTGACGATGCGATTGTGTGACAAATCCAATTTACGAAGAGATGAAAGTGATGCGAACATTCCTCCCGATAAATGGTATATTCCATTACCTCCGACATTTAATACCTGAAAAATAATCAATCAATTATTGTACGATGAGTGTCTGATGATGCAATTATCTTAAGATTCTAAAATTAAAATATTAATTAAATTCAAAATCAATACACTTTAGGGTGACCACCATTAGAGTGTCCATATTTGGATTGCCTTAACTTTAGTTTTAGTCTAGTCTATAGGCCCAATTTAAATGAACATCTCTATAACACAGTAATTATCTAATTAATTATCTATTATGTAATTACTTACGCTGAGATTGAGAATACTTTGAAACAGTTCCAAATAAACTGAAGATAATTGATTATTTTCCATGCTTAATTCTGTGAGATTTTCGAGACCATCGAATGCGTGTTCATCGACATACTTCAAATGCCCGTCTTTAATTATCAGCACCTCTAAACGTTTCAGACCGCGAAAAACACCCGCGAATAGAGTCCGAAATTTATTACCCGAAAGATTCAGTACTCTCACATGAGAGAGATTAAAGAATATATAACCGCGTCCCAAATGATTGATTTGATTCCGTGATATGTCCAATTCCAAGAGATGGTCAAATGATGTTAATTGTTCGTGTAAATCACTAATTGAATTGTTGCTGAGTATTAATGATTGTATTTCTGGTAAAAGCGGTTTCGGTACTGATGATAGTCCGAGTGATGAACAATTAACAGTCCGCAGCTCTTCCCCTAACTAATGATGTAATTCAAATTAATGATATCAGATTTATCAAAATAATTAATTATTACGTAAAATGATGTTTGCATTGTACATGTACAGGACAATGGACAAACGGTGGTGACATTACTCAACGTCTTCGGTAATGTTTCGTTATCATTGATCTCCGATGAGATTTGCTTTCCCAATGCGTGCATGAATAATGTAAGAGAAACGAAATGCCACAGCATCCAGAGATGGAAATGTGATGTCACATATTGTCGATGGTCACGAAGATTCCCATACAATTGCGTGACATTTCCAATGACAATCATTACCGGATTCTTGATTTGTGCCTCCGTATAAATCTCTATGAGAGAGTCAATAAAAGGGTCATCGGAGTTCACAATTACCAACAATAATTTGGATCAAATCATCAGATGATTGATGAGGAAAGTTATGATTCCATTTCATATGGGATCACATCACTGATATCTCTGAGAATATGAGAAAAATAAACAAAAAATGAATGTAATTTTATAGGAAATCGAAAAAATGGACTCTAAAAATGTCATTACTCTTTCTATTTATTGAACTTTTTCCTCTACAATGCGATTGGTCATTTCTAATGGGCATTAAAGAGATAGCGATGATTGAATACGAGTTAAAGAGAGCGCATCTAAAACTTATTGATGGACAAAATTGTTGTTTAAGCGAAATGTAATGTTTATGATGATAAAGAAAATGAATGGACACATATGGACACATATGGTATTTCATTTTAATCAAAGATTTAGTGAAAAAGTTTTGACCATTGTTGTTGGTGAAGTTCGAGAAAAGGGTCATGTATTATGTATTATTAATACTGATATTGCTTATGTTAAAGAGGTTTTTACCCTTTGAGAATGAAAATATGTTATTACAAAACAATAGTTATGCTACAATTTATAAAGGTTTACGTGTATTGTTTAAACTTTAAAATTGGCTATAATTTGATCATAACATAAAGTGAAATGCTAATTTTAGGTCACAATTTTAATATTTATGCATCAGCTTATGCTTTAGGCCGGTCCAAAATAAGCTCCATTAACTGATCACATACAATAAACAGAGAGAAAAATGTTAATCCTCTGAGATAATTGATGATTATGAAAGATGCACTCATTTTTCATATATTGTCCCAAAAGGATCATTTCTCTTTTAGTAGAATTTCAAATTTTCTATTCAGTTATTTAAGTAATAAATAGAAAAAAGTACACTAAAACTCTCATATCTTGAATCCTCCATATCTCGATAACCTCTATATTTTGAATAAAGTTTTGAGACCCGATTCTATGAATTATAGCATTATAAAGAACCTCCGTATCATGAACACAATATTATCTTAGAAAGTATTTTGGACCTCAATATGTTCAAGTTATGGAAGGCTTTGTGTGTGGTACATTCGGGTTTCACCATAAGCACCCCTCTCTAATCACCATTACAATTGTACGTCACGTATTATTCATCTGTCAATGGTCTGATCCTTTTTGTTATCTGAATTTAACATTATTCATGAATGGTTCTTTAGGCTCTCTTTTTGCATCATGTGTATGTGTATAACACACTGTGTGATGCATTTTTGTCCTTTCTTTTTATCCGTACATTCAGCACTCTCTTCATTTTCTGTTTGAGCATCTTTTGCTTCACTGCTTCTGCATCATTCAATACATAAAGACGCATTAGCATTAAGTGGTAACTCTAAAAGTACCGATTTTCCTCGCGATTTCCTTCATTTTTTGATATCACTCAATATTATTTATCACTCATATCCTATCATATTCATTATATTTAATACCGATAAACTCCATTTGAATAGATTAAAGTTTTAAGATTTTTGCTTAAAATTCAAAATAATCATTATGAATTTAAAAACTATTGAAATATTTATTGTATTATTGTATTATTCACATTATTGAAGAACTTGCGTTATGCGTTATTCAAATTCACCTTTAAATTTATAGTTTTTCTAAATTTAAAAATTCTGGAATTAAATTATAAATAAAAATTATTTAAAACACTAATAATTAACTACAATATAATTTAAATATTTAAAAAATATCTTTAGAAAAAATGATTAAATAAAATTTTGACATAATTTTAAAATATAATTTATAAATATTTAATTACAAAACTATTAAACCATTTGTTTATTTTAGCGATACAAACAAAGGAATGACGGTACTGCCTTTAGTTTCAGAGTGATCGAAAAAATGGGATCGAATTTCGAAAGGGATGCTGTGAAATGAGATCGAATTTAATGTGAGAATGTTAAGCGTATGGATCAAGAAGAGGGATGAGTAAAAGATGATGCGATAGTTGAAGAGATAAGATGAGTATAGTCAAAGGACGCGTCAGTATAATACGGAACACGTAATGCATAATTCTCTAAGTTTTAGAGTGAGTCTTTCGAAATTTGATTCTGAAGAAATATCTTAAATCGTTACATGAGAATCTCATCATTTTAAGTTAAAATGAAATTTTTAAAAAGTTTCAGGAATTTTATTTTCTTCAATTTATTCTCATATATGTACATGAATAAAATACCATGGAAATAGTGATGCAATTTCCTGAATTCCCAAGAGTATAGCTTAAATCGAAATAAACTACTCTTGAGGTGAAATATAAATTATATTGTATTTAAGATTTATTTCCATTATATTTTCCTATTATTTTCTGGTGTATGAAAATTTACTGATTAAGAATGTGTTATGTATTCTAAGAAAACATTTTCAGAAATTCACTAAAAATAATATTTCCAAAAACATATGCAAATATAAAAATATATTTTTAGAAATTTCTCGAGAATATTTCGTAAAATCTTTTCATACATGACAACCCTATTGTTAGATGTGGCGATGCTCTGAGGCTCTTTTATTTCATTTACTGAGTTTAAATTAAATTTTCAAATGTCATACTCATTCGTGATGAAAACACCTCATGGGGACTGAACTCACATTTTCAATATTAATCCATTTTATTTTATTTGAAATACACTAACTTATTTATTACTATACAATACCGTGCATTTTCTGATTTAGGTTAAGATGATTGCGGGTTATTTCATTATATTTTTGTTTCTTATCATTTATATTATCTTTTACCATCATCTTCAACATCCATTTCCTTTGTGCACCGTTCACTGATAATGACATTGTGATACAAAAATGCTTTATTCTATGGATGCAGGGAATTGATTAAACCCTAATATTAATCTTAAGCCCTCTCTACTCCAACGGTCATTTGACGTATTTTCACAGCACGGGTCACAAGAAATGGCATTTTGTATATTTCGTTCACAAATGGATACTCTGAATATGTGACACGTCATAGTAAAATAATATAAAATATATATTACTTTATACGTGTTGTAACATCATCGGAATCATGAGCAAAGAGGACATTTGAGAATGCATTTTTCTCATATCTTCAGCTGTATCTATGGGAATGTGTTTCATTTGACATGACACTTTAGAAATTGGGATTTAGTATTTTTCGATGTCATTTCAACCGTAGGATCTAATGCTTTGACATTATATATCAAAGAGTGTTATATTGAGACATATGTTATGAGAAAATGTCCCATAAGAGGCAAAATGCTTACGTTATATGAATTAAGGTATAAAAATTTTACAATTTCATAGATAATGGTCTTTCGGTAAATGCAATAAAATTGAATTTTTGTAATTCCATTAAATCTTAATGCATCCGATGGCAGTATACGGATGACTTAGAACTTCATACTCAAAGAATTTCATATAATACCTTAGAACTTATAAAATACTCGAAAAATATTTGTAACAAAAAATAATAAAATCTGAAAATTTTCTCATTAAATTTTATGAGTATTGAGCGTGTTTTGATAAGAAATACATTATATTGAGGTTTTACTGTATATATTTTTCTTCGAGCATTACATGTTATTCTTTATCTTTACATTTTGCTATAAAAAGATTAGTTTTTCCCTGTTTTGAGAAGAGAATTTTAATTGAAATCCTCTGATGTAAAAGAAATGACGTTAATATATAGAATTTCCACATATTAATATTTGAATTTTTTTAATATTCCATTCTTATATGCTAATTGTAGCATTTTTGATGCGTGTACTTTAATGGAAATCATAATTATCTAACATTTTATCTTTTGAACTCATTATGAACATCCCTAATTACATCCTCATCTGTTCGTATAGAAAAACTTTTACTCTCATTAACACAAATGCAGTGTCATCAATGAAATGATCGATAAGAGTATAGGAAAAAAGTTTGTGATGAGATAACAATTTCATGGTAAAAATAGGATTATCTTTACAATTGCTTAAGAATAATTTTAATTATTTATAATTATTACTCATTCATGATGATGATGATGACAGTGATAATATTACATCTAAAATTTATTATCATATTATTTAAGCATAAAGTCTCAGATTCACGGGTTTTAAAATTATTGTCATTATTTAATGCTATTATATGTAGTGATTTATGGATATTTTTAGCATTTAAAGAGTATTATTATAACTAAACTCATGTTTTGTCATATAAAATTTAATTTTTTATTTAAATTAACACTTTATATATATTTTATGAGACATTATATTGTCAAATCATTTACTTTATTTAAAGTTTGAGCCTAAATTTAAGTATAAAATTTGACTCCATTCTACTGGAATTCCAATCTATGAAATTGGCAAAAACTTTCATAGGGTGACCACTTACATAAGACTTATACATAAAACTCACACTTTTAAATAAGCATTATTGTTATAAACAACAGATACATGAGTTTGTATTACTAAATTAACATTGATATACATGTATATCGGTGTAACTAACGTATGGAATTGTATCTGTGCTGACTTGTGTTCCGAAATGGAATTCCATGGAATTTTCATTGGAAACTTCAGTGAAAATGGAATGGAATGGAATCCAAAATTTCACTTTTCAAACTCTATTTTTTAGACCATTATATTTATTCGCAATTTTTAGCTCTCATTTCATAGTGCTTCACTCAATTGCTATGCGAGTGACTTTCTCAGATGATCATTTATAATAATTTAGTATCTTATGATGAGACGCAACAATGCGTGTCATTTTGAATCCCTCACAATTTCTCATGATTCTCATGAATATCTCTGTGATTCGGAGAATTTCTGCCGAAAATCGGTCGGAACCACGAAAGTCATTAGTCTCAAACATGTATGAAGCATTTAGACTCACTTAAATGATTATCTATTCTCTTCACGAAATACGAAATCCCTTAAATTGACTATACAGTGATTGAGAGTTCATTGACATAATCAATAATACAGTTAATCGATTTTATTCTACATATGAACCTATGCCATTATAGTGTCCGATGCCCTTTGAAAGCTCATTTTTCTTTTCTCATAGCGTTTCATAATTCACATTGATCTGTGTTATCATTTTGAGCGTTCACTTCTGTTTGTGTGTCTCTACCGTAACAAATTAATATTTCCTTTTTTCTGGTGATAGTATTTTCAGATTCTTTTAGAATCATCATCATCGAAGCATTACATTAGTATATACCCGTATGACTGAAGACGAAACTGTCTTTTGTTGAGATTCATTAATTTACTTTTGACTGTACCATTCTTTAGTACAACAGTACTTCACTATAAAGTACAATATAGTGCCACACAATACAGTACTTTCGTTGACCCCACTAATTCTTCACTTAAATTAGTTTTTGGTCATAGAAAATTACTTTTCTGTGCATTTCCAATTAATTTTGCTTTTTTCAGTACAGAAATTTCGTCTCCATTTGTAGCTGAATGCAGTTATATCCCATACTACACTACGGGTCTCAGGTCAAAATGGACAAAATACGGGAAAATTGTGATCTGAGGGCGGGACATTCGGGACACTGTAAATTTGAAAATCTTAGAATTTTTTGTATAAAAAATCGTTGTATTATTGCGAGACACGCATTGTCTCTCATCAAAATTGTGCGGGATACGACCCTTCATTGCGAGACTGTCTCGCAGAATGTGGGACACCTGAGACCCGTATACTACATTCTCATCTCTCTTTTGAACTATACGAGTGAATTGTTATTAATCTCTCGGGACAATGATCCGCTTCATGGTATCAGGTTTCGTACAGATGCTGATCCCTCTCTTCACCATTTTCTAGTTTAGTCCGAGAGATTAGTTTAGGTTTTGGGGAATATCGATAAATATCCATTAATCAGAGAACAGATTTAATCCATTTTTTGATAATGGGTTTTTAGTAAATTACAAATAAAATTTTAGCATTTTATAGCAGCGAAATATCAAATACATAAACTTCTATACATAAACTTCTACACATAAACTTCTATACATAAACTTCTACAGCGTATATTCTCTATTTAAAAAATCCATCGATAATGGACATGCGAATCAACGGTCGAAGGAGTATTTCGATCATTCTCATTGAGTTTCTCAACTTTTCGTTTAAGATTCTTATGACCGTATTCCTGAGGTTTTATTGATGAAAATATCGTGACAGCAGAACTCTGTTCCTCATATTGTTTTAATATAGAATTTATTGATGCTTTAGAAATTTTCAAATTCAAAATTGATTTACCGTAATTAATATTTTGCGACCGCTCACATTAGTGTGCACTAGTGTACTTTTAATATTTAAATTTAAATTATATTTATTTTTAGTTACTAATACTTAAATAATTTTAATTACTTTTAGTTTTAGTACATTTTAGTAAAAATTATATTTCAGTTATTTTATTTATTTCATTCATTTTAACACAGTGCATAGAATCAATTAAAACATTAGCTAAACTATAGAATTAACTTTACAATGGCATTCCTTTACTGATAATTCTTTATCAGGTACCTAATCATGACTAATCCAATCCCAAGGGTTTCACATTTTAATTTTAGTACCATTTCAGTATTTCATTATCATTTTAGTTTAAGTTTTAGTATTTTTGAACGAATCAAAATAATTATATTTAGTTTTAGTTAAAGTATTGGAAATTGAAATACTTTTAGCATATTTTAGTTTTAGTATACTTTAACTAAAACTAAAATTTTATTTTAGTATACTAAAATTACACTGTACTGTGTGCACAAAAGTAATCACATATTCATGTCTCTCTAAACGAACTTAAGTCTGGAATTATATAGTCCTCTCTCTACTATTTCAATCCCTACAATATAAAAATCTCTTTATTATTAACACATTTCTAACTTTATTATGTTTAGAATAAAGAGGTTTACGTGTAATATAATTATAATAAATATTTAATGACATTTTTAGCAAACTATTGATTCATAATAATATTCATGCATATGATAAATGTGGTCATTTATGATTCATTAATTATGAATCAATTTACTGAATGAACATTCTTTTAAGTGATATAAGAATTGGTATTTTTGCAATAATATAAGACCGGAATACTCATTTTTCAGAATTTTATACGTGATATTTTTCAAGGATTACATAAGATTTTCTTTCATATATATTCAGTTTTCTCTAAAAATATATATAATAATAAAAATAAACGTCGCATCTGTATGCGGATTCAGTCGTATGTTCATTCTGCACTTTTTTGACTTTGTATTTCGTCATATATAATGATGAGAATGATTCGGAAGACGTAATTTAGCAAATCCTTTGGCAAATATTTACGATCACATCATTCACATTATTTTTTTTTCAGAGATTTTACATCAGAATTCTGTCCCTTTTGTACCAATTTATGTGTCTTTTATGTGTATTTTAAAATTCTTTGGGATAAAAATTGATTTAAATTAACTGTACTCCCTTTTATTTGAACATCTAAAAGGTCATCATTAAAGTTGGAAATGCGTGCGTTTTTATGATTCAATTTCAATTTTTATATCAGTAAATTCTGAACCAATTTTATGGAAAGAAATTAAATATCAATGAAAGTTTATTTCCGAATCAATTCTTTCAGATTTTAATTATTAATTATTAATTATTAATATAATTTCAATATGCATAAACAATGTCTATGCATTAGTTAAGTGTCCCGTGCATTTGCGATGATGATTATTATAATTTATAAAAATAAAAATCTAAATATTTAAAAAGTTTAAACCCGCGGTTCCGTTATGATCAAAACATATTTTAAAAAATAAATACGTTAATAATGCGTTTACACATTACAATAGTAAGACATTCACAACAATATAAATATTGCACGACACTATAAATGAATAATAAAGGTGATTACACTTATTTTACTCAGTTTATAATAATTAATTTAAATTAGATAATAATGATAATTTTCTATGAAACACACGATATTTTATTCTCCTGTTTATATAGCATATAAATATAAATTTTTGCTAAATTTGATTTAATATTTTTGAAGTTATCGTCATCAAAAGCAGAACACTCAGTTTTTAAATTTCCATATACTCTATGGAAATGTCTATGGAAAATTAACATTAGTTTTGCAAACTTGCCAATTGAAAATTGCCAGTTTTTCAACATTTTATGATTTTTATTTTTTCACTATTTTTAACGATTGTCATTAATTTTAAATAATTTGTATTTTATTTGTTAAGTATTTAAATGACACATTAAATTATATATAAAATTTGTTTTTTAATTGATATTTTTATATTTTTAAAGGACATTTTCATTTTTTCATGTTTGAAACGGTTTAAAACTGAGTGTTTATCTTTCATCAGCGATAACTTTGGAATGATCGGATCAAATTTAATAAAAATTTATAATTATATGCTGCATAAATAAGAGAATACAATATCTTGTATTTTAAAAAATTTATCGCTGTCTTCTAATTTAAATTAATTATCAAAAAACGAGTAAAATAAGTGTATTCACCCATAGTACAATAATATTTGTCATTACTAATATCATTTTTTTAATTGTTTATCATAAATATGTAATATGATAGTTTAATAGCATGACCCTATATCGAGGTATACTTATCTATAACTTTCATATAACTACCCATAAATAACTATAATAAATACCCAATGCTAACAAACATTCTCCCATTTAGAGGGTTAACACCAAACCATTTGGTTGTGTTTTTCTAGGGTTTTTCCTTACGGGGGTACCCGAAGTCCTTCATGGGTTAGAATGTAACAATACTATTTACTGAATATCAATCACTTGCATCATATATAACAACAGTTATGATCAATTTACAAATTTAAATTAAGCATAAAATTAATTACATAAAAGATTAAAGCGATAAATTATACTTATCAATAATGGACAATCAAAATGCGAGAAATGACATTATCATATTATTTGCTTTCATCATCATGTGGATCATCACCGAAGTTATTTTGAATTATAATGATACGGAAAGTATGAATGAGAGTTGATTTACAACACAATGGTTTGGGTCAATCAAAAATTAGAGGATTTATTTTCGCGAATATTCTCAAACTTTATCATTGGTTATGACATACTTAAAGTATTAGTATTTAGGAGTGTATTTATTCGGAAAATTTATTAACAGTGTAATATTTGTTCAAAAAAATCAAAATCTATCGAATGAATAAAATTGAAAAAATATCGAATAAAATAAACAGTTAATGAATTGACTATTGAAAATGTTTATTGAAAATGTGATTTTCAATAAATTTATTGAATTTTCAAAAACAATTCACTTTTTGTGCAAATTATAACATTTGCATTGGAAATGATTGAAAATTCCCTAAAATATGTTCAGGTAATGAATAAATATAAGTATAAGTATAATAACATTAATTATAATACACACAATAAGTGTAATATTATTATTAATTTAAAAAATTTATTTTTAGATATTTTCTATAATCATTTTTCTTAAATAATTCTCAAGACACAACTTTAATTACTTTTACTCATATACATTAAACAGTTTAAATCGGATTTTCTTTTATCAAATCTTATACATGATTAATAAATCTTTCCCCAATGAACTAAGAAAAAACTCATTTTCTCTGTCACATAATTAATTGCGATCATATAATTAATAGTCTCTGATATCGCATATCTCTAAATTATTTCATTATGAAGACATGACATTGACTTTTCCATTTAATACCATGTTTTATATATGGACATTTCCTTCGTATTGACACAATATTTATTTTTTTGTTGCATTATGAGGTAAGCATTTATTGGCATTACTCTATTTTCTGGATATATGATCACTGCAATAAACTAAAACCCAAACCTAACACATTAAAGCTAAAACTTTATCTTTGTATACGCCATTATCTTCACTCTGTTGGATCTAACAGTATATATTATATCCCAAAATATAAGGACACAGAAGTGTATATATATATTTCTACTGTGTCTGGTGTTACTATTACTATTTGTGATATCCGTTGATGTTGCAATTTATGAGGATCATCTGTTTCTCTATGCTTTCTATTAGTGTAGAGACCGTTAAACCTTTAATTATAACAATACCATTTCAAATGTCCTAAAGTACGGTACAGCATAATACTCATCTCATTAATTTCAGGGTAATGAATAATAATCCTGTTTTGTTTGGGATCCGACGCTTCACTAAGAGATATCAGTATTGTCATTTGTATTACAGAGCACAGTCCGATTATATTAATATATTGTCTCAACATTTGCAGAGTTATGATTCATGAGGCATCCATTAAATGGTAAAAACATCATAATCGAGAGAATAAAATATAATAAATTTTCTTTAATTTTAATATTATCATAAAATTGATTCATTTAATAGTCTAAAGACGTTTTTATTGATGTGAGAATATCATATTCTAAATATATTCATTTGACATTTCAATGGATGTTTCGTTTCCTCAGCAAAAATTCCATTATACAAAAGAATTCAATGAATTTTACCACTATTTTTGCAACAAAAATAATGGAATAGTGATATGACACAAATACTATTATAGTATCACATTTATTCTAATGATTCTATAAATAGTGATGATCAAAAAATATCGATCGAAAATAATGATTCATATAACAATAGAACTCATAGTATAAAGATATTGATTATTAATGTAAAAGTATTTGAGTTAATCTATTCATACATCGCTGAGAATAGGGATGTGATATTTATCTTCACACTTAATGCTTATATAACATTAACGCTTCTATTTGATTTGTATGTAAATATTTACTCAAAAATCAATAATTAAAATGATAATGTTTATACATTATTAATGCATAGCAATGGATGTGTTTTCATTAATTAGAAGAATAATGATGTTGTGAAACGCTCATAGATATTTGACACGCAATTTATAGTCACGATTTAATCATTTACATGATTTAATGGTTTGAATGTTGAGGAAAATTGTATTATGTGAATGTGAGTGTCAAAATATGCCGTATCTTAATTGACATTTAAAATAATGTTTTTAGTTTAACATTCGATACGTGTTTTTGTAATAAAATTCACGGCAAATTTAAAAATAAATAAAATGTTAAATATAATAGACTCTTTGACTTACATTTAATGTCTTCATATTTCGATATGTTATTTGATCCGCCATAACCATTAACTGTAGGAATTGTTCAAATTAAATGCAATTAATCATACATTTTTCTATATATGAAAAAATTATTTAAAAACAGTGATCGCCAAAGGGGGTATCGATCTAACTTTTTTTCCAATTTTCTAGGGGGGCTCCCAATTTTCTAGGGGGGGGTCCCAATTTTTGTCGGTTTTTGGTGAACTATTCACTTTTCTATACATTTTTCTTAAGCAATTTTTTCATTTTCCCAATCTTCTGGGGGTCCCTGATTTTCAGAGCTTTTTTCAGAGAATTTGCATTTTTGCACCCCCATTTGGCGATCACTGTTTAAAAATAATAAATTTATGCGCAACAAAAATGATTGTATTTCTTGAATAATGATGATTTAATTGTTGAAACATAATGTTAGAAACACAAAATGAACTGAATACAAATTACCTCTGCAATCATTAGATAAAAAGCATGTCATAAAAACTTTACACATTAGTTATATTCAGAAAAAAGTACAGGAATATCTAAATACTATGACAAAAATAGAAATTTAAAATATTACAGTACAGGAAATTCATATTTTACAGTCAAAAAATATATAACAAAAACTTTTAATATCATAAAAGTAAATCGAATGAAAAAGATGAAATGCTTTTACCGAAATTAACACTCTTTTTAATTTGAAAAGTTTTATAATATACGTAATTATGCAAATATCTGATGTTTGCTCATCAATTCACTTAAATTGTTTATTTTAATAATTCAATTGTCTTAATTTTCGAGTTGAGTCTTATTAATCGAGTAAAACTAATGATGCCGATAGTCATTGAAACACTCATGAAATGTATACACTTTTAAGACAATTGCGACACCTCTCAACTGTCACTGTTATGTCACTGTTGTGTTTCAGTTAAGTTCAACTTTTACACTGTTTGCAGTTTGTGTCTCAACACAATGCCGTTCTTCAGCTTCAAAAAGATCGCTTCGATCCATTCGATGCCTTTTATATGGGCATAGCCCTCTAACCATTGAGGCATACGCTTATAAATATGATCGATAAACATTATTTTCATTTATAAATTTACATTAAATCGTTATGATCGTGACTTAAATAAAGATTAGCAAAACACGTTTAACTGAAAACTTTATATTTAAATAGAGTTAATGATTTATTTGAATTTATAAATTACCGATTTCCCGACATACCTATTGTAGTAACTCACGTAAATCTGTGTATGCGTGATGCGTTCCCATGCCCTGTGTTATGCTACGCTATGCTTTTGAGATGGAATCTCGAGTATGTGTATTACTGTACATCATATACTTGCATTAGAAGCTTCTGTAACTCTTCGCACTTTTTCTATTAGACTCTGTTTTATTATATTTCTTTTCTCATGAATAAGATATATAAAATATAATACCTGAGGTATAATTTTATTGATTTATTATCGGAGAAAATCGAAATTTTTATGATTTTTTAAATTTTTTCTTTAAAATATTTAAAGAATTCATATCATTTTACTAATTTAATTTAAGAACACACTTAAAGTTATTTTAATAAATTAGTAAATGTCATACTAAAGCATTAGTGAAGTATCTCTACGGTTGTAAAATTAAAGTTTATGTGAATTGCTCTGTATATTCATGTTTATCTTATGAAATAATTGAGTACTTCAATATTAATTGAGTCGTTAATCTTACGCATTATGCTTCGTAATAATACATTTACATAAGTTAATTGAGATTTAAAGTTAATTCGTGTTTTTCATGCAATTTTTTCACATTTTATTTAATCTCTTTATATATGAGACTCACAGAATAGAGTCTCTAAATTGCATTACTCGCGTTATTTGCACGAAAGTGTCATTACAGGAGAACCAATCACAACATTTATATATATATGAGGGTATATTTAAATTGAATTTCATTGTAATTTCCTATAATATGAACATATATACATATATACATGTTATTTTCATTTTGTCACAAAATAAATTTCAGAGATCTCAATATTTAAGCCAAAGAAGCTTTTGTGTACGAATTTAAATATAAAATAATTTGTTTTATTTATAAAAATATATTAATGTTCATTCTAAAAATATTTTAATTGAAAATTATTAATTAAACAGATGTTACGTGACAATATTAAATGTCACAATATATTAAGATTGACACTTCATACGCGAATGAAAATAAAACACATAAAATGACAGGGAAAGTGCAACTGAAAACTTTTAATTAATTAAATAATCCTAATTTCACGCTTAACTAATCAGTGCCAAACATCAGTACACGCATTACACCATTAAATACAATAGAAAAACAAAAAGACATTCGCTTAGGATATGTTTGTTTTTGTACTTTAACTCATCACTTATCACATCCAAAGTTCGTGAGTTCGTGATTGTCGCTTAACACATCTTATTCCATTATAATGCCAATCTTCAGCATCCACCATCAGCATCCATACTGATGTATTATCCCATTTTTTGCCTTAAGATCTCTCAATTGATTGCCGTTAACTTTCCCCATTCACTTTCATTTTTTTCTTGTTTATTCTTCATGTTTCACGGCATTCGGCATCAATATTATCGACCCAATTTCGGTGTAAATGTACCGGTGTATAACAACAATACTCTGAAAATGTCCTAAAAATATTCTGTTTATGAATATTGATGCGTTCAGTCAATTGAATCATTCATTTCAATAGTATACTCTCACTTATGTTATTGCATTTATTGTTGCATTTATTTATTATTTTACTCCTAAAACTATTCACAGATTCTTCAATTGTATTATATTGATTTATATAAATTTAGGTATACTCACCATTGAAGAAGGGTCTTTGGCACTGATAATAAATTGACTTTCATTTGGTGTAACCCGTGTTTAGGCTAATTTAGGGCGTCTTAACAATAATATTGATGCGAAAATCGCGTGCATTATTTGATGCGTGCACATTTCAGGTTTGCATTTTGGTGAAATGAATGAAATTGCATTACATAATAATTTATATCTTTTTTATTGTTCATTTAATCAATAAATTTAGAGTTACAATTTTAGACATATAATAAAATATGAATTTCAACAAATTATGCAACAATAATATAGATATTTTAGCGTACGAATGTACAACACTTATTGAAGAAACAGTTTCAAATTAACTGATATAAAAATCGTAATGATAAATCATAAGAATAACACTGCACCTAAACTTTGATTTATGCCTGTGACTATCCTCAAAAATGTATGACATAAATATAAATCGGACATAAAAATAAACCCGAATTTCAAAAATCCATATGTAGGATCTGAAACGACCAGTTTTGAACAGTTCAGGATTGTAGAGTTATGTTTATGGCACGGACAAATGATTATAATGCGTGTGCAGTTTCGAACATAAAATATAAATCCATTTTTTAATGCAATTTTCAACGAACCAACGTCTGTCTGTTTCAGTATATTTTTTGTCTATCGGTAACGGGTGTGAGAATTATTGCTTTACGCGTGCATCACATTACAGGTTATTGTGCTTAAATTGCGACCGTCTCTATGACTGTCAACTCAAAAACTATTACATAGAGTGACCAACTCCTTACTAGTTAAATCCTGGACATTTTCATATATTTATGTATTTACTTTTGGACATTTCCTGGACACTCAAAAATTCGTCAGATTTCATAATAAAAAAAGTATTTTTTTAAAATTTTAATTAAAAAATATAAATTTTCAATCAGAAGTAATGATTATCTAGCATTGGTCAGCCGTTAAAATTAATTTTCAATGTATAAATTGAATAATTACTGACATTGAAGGGTACCCAAATGTGAGTCACAGATTTGTGTAAAACTTTGCGACTTTTAAGACTTAATGCATAAACAATAATGAAAGCAAAATTTTCTACTATAATAAAAGAAATTTTATTTTATTCAATTAAATTATTATGTAAATGCCGCATCATTACAATTCAAAATCATTGGATTAATTTCACTGCAATGCATATTTGTAATGCAGAGAAAGCATCTAATGACATGCATGCATTATATTCATAGGTAGGAGCAATACTGTGATGGTGAATTTACATAATAATTCCAATAATTTAATTGAATAAAATTAAATATCTTTGACCATGGCAGAAAATTTTGGTTTCTCTAATGTTTATGCACTAATACTAAATAGCTGAGAGAGTTTTAGAAAAATCTATGACTCACATTTGGGTACCTATCCTTGTGAGTAAGACTTAATAAATACTCTATTTTTATATGTATTTTTTTACATTTTCCTATTCCTGGACATTATGCGTCCAGTAAGAGGTCTGTCCTGGACACTGGACACGGCACCCCATTTCCTAGACTGTTCAGGGCATTCCTGGATGATTGGTCACCCTACTAAAACCGTCTGAATATTTTCATATCGTATTTCCTAACTTTGACCGACATATCGGTTTATACTGAAAATCACCATATGTCGGTATAATTCGAATTAAACCGAAATGTCAGTTTAAATTTATAAAAATAGATAACTTCGTATTAGTTTAATTTAAACCGACATTATATTTTACTTTATGTTATATTAGATTTTACTATAAATTTTTATTTATCACAAATTTGTCTCATTGTAAGGTTCAGCAGTAATATTTTTACTGAATTAGTCAATTCAATAACACTGTCACGTGTTTTTCAAAAGAATGAAGCAGAGGATTAAATCATATGCAGAAATAAAATAAAAGCATTATGAACATCTTTTATATTAAACAAATTTTAAATTATATTTTTATCTGTTTAATTGAGAGATGTTTTGGGATATACATACATATTGATCAGTTATCACTGAGGCCGCTCAAAGTATCACTTGAAAAATCAAAAATATGAATGCATTTTTGACCTAAAAATATGCACTAAAAATAATGTTTTTTATTGTTATTTAAGAATTATAAATTATAAATCTCCAAATGAGAGAATATGTATGCATATGTATGCATATATGCATATATGCATATATGCATTTATCCAATTTAACGTCAAAATATGCATTTATTATTTATATTATTATATTATTGCATTATATTATTTATACTCAAAATCAAAATATAAACTCATAATTGATTTTTTTTCATTTGGGACAAAACATACATAAATTTA
>LBFL01031034.1:0-11469 GCA_000988845.1 Hypochthonius rufulus
TATAATTAAATTACAAAACTACAACAAAATGCAACTCAATTAATTTCATTTTCATTATAAAATTAAATATTGAAATTTTAGAAATATACATGTATGTTGAAAGTATTGGTCATTTATATAACAGAAAACATGAAAATAGATGCCCTAAAATGGCAACATTTATTTTAAATCACCATTTTTCACCAATTATTATGTTTTCGAAACAGAAGTTTAAAACAATTACGTGAATATTTTGAATCACCCAAAGACATTTGAAAATACAATTGAACCTTCCGACGCGAAAAAGCATTTTCCTAAGTTTTTAGTTATCTACAGACACACTTTACTGCTAATGAATGTGCATTCATGTATATTTAATTAAATTAATAAATTTATGTACAATTTATGTATAATTCTAATGAAATTATACATATGCACGCAATGAAATGTATCTCTATGGTTCAACATTAATATGGAAAATGATTTACGTCTGAAACATACTGAACTGCATTTTACTGTATTGTGTATTATTATATCATTATTATTTCAATAAACAACATGATAATTGAATCCGATAAATTACAATAAACAATAATAAGAGTAAAAAATAGGAATATTTTTGACACAAAAAGTTATGCATTCGTATGTATTTCAATTTAATGCGAATGATTTTTTATCAAATTCATTGATAACGGATGCGGCAAATAATATATTATCGCGTGATGTTTGCTGATGGACTGAGACGAGAGAATTTGTCTCAAAGATAATAGATAATGTAAACCGATATGATATTTTCGCAATTTCATGAATCCCTATATAAAGGATTCGGATCCGTGTAACTTTTGTACTTAAAATCACAGAATTGTGATGAAAGAAGTAAAATATAAATTGAATTCTCTATTATATTTTCTTTTTATGTCATCGGCTGATAAATTTAATATTACGGTAATTTTATGTAATGTATTATATCAAAACGTACAGTCAAATGAAAAATTGTAGTTAAAGAATTTGGGAAATGCTATTATATAAGAGATACCAAAAAACGATAGAATTATAATTTTTTAACTTTAATTAATCACTTCGCTGTACTATATTTGTACTATACTTGTATTGGAATAATAATTAACACAATACGGGTGTTCAAAATGTATAATTAAGAATTATTCATAATTTTGTATAAAGAAATTCAGTTTAATAAAGAAAAATCTCTTAAACATGTGCATCACTAATACTTTCTTTTATATTTGCAGAGAATAATTATAAAATGAATGAACATATTACAGATGTGATTGTGATTGGTGCGGGATGCAGTGGTGAGTCATTTATGTTAACTTTAAATTTCATAACTTTCAGTTTAATATTATAAGAAACGTGAGCATAATTATCGTAAATAAATTATAATTAATTTAAATGAAGTCACTGATTTATTCGCTAATGTAATGTCCATACTAAGATAAGAAAAATACAGTTCCGGGATTGATACAGTACAAACCATTATCTGCGAATTCTTTCGATAAATATTTCTTTATCAGAGTTCTCATAATACAAAACTTTTATATCCAACACTATCAGCCCATAGAAACGAGACAATTGTTACAATACAGAGATGAGGCATTATCTATTAAATTAAATTAAAGTCCTTACGTATCGTAAACATCTTCATTCTCTCCTATAACCCTTATAACCTATGGCTTCTTTAATCATTGTATCAGATTCTCGATTTGTTTAAATATGCCGATAAATTAATCTATTTAATTTCTCACGACTGTGAAAGACGGTCACGCGTTCTACATTCAGATAATACTGATAATTCAATAAAATAATATCAGTTAACACTAACAATCATACATGACCAAGGATGGTATAGGTGGGGGTGTAGGTAGGGGTGTAGGTAGGGGTGTAGGCAGGGTGCACCCCTAGACATTCGAAAAGGTATCCCCACAAAAGCCAAAAAATGATCCCTATAGAAACAGTGAAATATTTTTCTATGATCATTAAAATTAGTCAAAATACGACTCTCTCATGAATTTATGAAAAACATCCCCCCTAAGTATGGTGTTTAACCCCTCCCGGCACTTCGGACTTGAGTTATATCTGATAAATTATAAGTGATAATAATGATAAAATACAGTACCAATAGAAAACTTTTGGTTAATTAATCGATATTTCATAATTCGATTATCAAAGTAAATGTTTGAGTAACATAAATGTATAATAAACTTTATTCATTGTTAATGATTTATTAATACCTAAAGGTTTAAGCGCTGCGAAATACCTGAATGAAAGAGGAATCGATGTGTTAGTACTTGAGGCGAGAGATCGCGTCGGGGGACGGACATACACTAAGAGGGTAATTAATTAAATAATGGTACAAAATTTGAAAATATTAAATTTTATAATATTTAAGGACCCAAAAGTAAATTATGTGGACTTAGGGGGTGCTTATATTGGACCGAAACAGTATCATGCGTTGAGAATGATTAAAGATTTGGGTCTTGAAACGTATAAAGTGAATGAAGTCGAAGATTTAATACATTATAAAAATGTGAGTCCGCAATTTATTTATTAATTAATAATTATCGTTAAAATATTTTTGGTTTAATTTAGGAGCGAAAAACACGATTTGCATCGGATGAGAGTATTCCTTCGGGAGGATTCATACAGACATTGGATATCAATCACATGTTTCGGTTAATTGACCAAATGTGTGAGGAAATTCCCGCTGATGCCCCATGGAATGCTCCGCACGCCGAACAATGGGATACCATAACATTCAAGGAATTCATCGAACGCAACACATGGACTAATTCGGCACGTGACTTATCACAGTTGTTTAACAACATTAATGTTGCGGCTGAATCTTACGAATCATCATTGTTGTGGACCCTATGGTCAGTCAAAATGGGGGGCGGATCACGTGCTATATTTTCTACTACGCACGGCATTCAAGAACGCAAAATTGTTGGCGGTTCCATGCAAATCAGTGAACGTATTGTTGATAGGATTGGCAAAGATAAAGTCATTCTCAATAAACCGGTCGTTGCGATTACGCAACAAAACAATAATGAAGTTATTGTTCAAACTCTTGACGGTGATATATATAAATCTAAATATATGATAATGGCATTGGCACCGCCGATGCAAACAAAAATACATTATTCACCGCCACTCCCGCCCCTGAGAAATCAGTTAAATCAGAGGTGTCCGATGGGAACGGTAATGAAAGCGATTGTCTATTATGAGACTACATTTTGGCGTTCGAAAGGGTTTTGCGGATCGATGCTAATTCAAGATGACGATTGTATTATGCCATTTACTCTCGACGATACGAAACCCGACGGTACTTTTCCCGCGATTATGGGGTGAGTTAAACGGGCATTAAAATAATAAAAAACTATTTTTTAATTATATTTAAATGATATGATAATTTAAATTCATTCATAGGTTTATTCCGGCGGACAAAACACGCAAATATCTTCATTTAACTAAAGAGGAGCGTCTCAAAAAGATAATCGAATGGTTCTATAAAGTGATGGATGATGAACGCGTTAAACATGTATTATTAGACAATTTATAGCATAACTTTAAATGTTCATAATTCTGTTTTCCCTTAAATTAGCCGATTCACTATGAAGAGTACAATTGGATGGGCGAACAATACTCTGGGGGATGTTACACTATGATATGTCCTCCGGGATTTTTGACCCGATACGGGAAAGTAATTCGCGAACCGATCGGAAACATGTATTATGCGGGAACTGAAACGGCAATACAATGGTCAGGATACATCGATGGTGCCATTAATGCCGGGGAAAGAGCGGCGCGCGAAATACTCCATGAAATGGGGAAAATGCCGAAGGAATGCATTTGGCAATTGGAGAATCCTCCGGTGGTAATTAAAGGCTTTTATATTATTCAATTATGGGTTTTCATTTGAATTTAATCCTATAGAATCATTCTCATGTAAAAATGGAAGAGACGATATATGATAAATATTTACCTTCGATCAGTAACATCATTAAAGTCTCATCATTCGTGACCATTTTCGGCATCTCAGTTTTGGCCCATTTTTTGCAAAAAATGTCATAAATTCTAATGTTTTGCATTTTTAATAATTACGATATTAAAATGTAACTTTATATTTACCATAATTATTGATGTTAATTTTTGTACGAAATTATTATAAATCAACAGAAACAATAAATTTAATTAAAAAATTATTAAATATGAAATTTATTAAAAACGACTCAAATTGAGTCACTCATTGATGAATCATTGAATCATCAGTACGAAATTGGAAATTAATGATGATGCGAATCATCACCTCAAAAGAATAAGGAAATACAATGATTCAATTATAGAGATGCGTAACAATAATGATCTGTACGGTGGAAAAAGACATCGTAACTTACGGTTCGTATATACAGAGATGCCCTAAATGAAGTATCCCCACATTTACACTCGATAGGCGTTGTAGTGAATATGGGGATACTTAATTTAGGGCCACTCTATACATACATTGGAGAAAAACAGATTTAAAGTTTCAATGCACATACAGTAAAAGTTCATTTTTTCATTCACATACACATGCAATACTTATATATTGTATTATTGACTTAAAAATTAAATTGTCATAGAAATTACAGAAATAAATTTAAAATTTCCAATTTTAATTCAAATTCTTCCATGGAATGGTATCCTAAAAATTAAATATGATATTCTATAGGGTCTTAGGTGTGCATTACGATAAAATTTGAAAAATCATAACTCGAAATAAGTCCATTTCCATCATACAGATCAATTGTCGCGCTATACTTAGTATTAGGATTAGAGGTGTTCGCATATGCATCATATTTTACGGGAGATTTTATATAATTTCGGGGTTAAATTATCTGAAAATATCTCTTTACATGGCAGAGTGCGGACACCTCTAACTAAATTTGACTTAATTTGACCCCACCATTTGAATCGGCCAAATTTTATCCCATTCAAAGTAATGCCCTCATACAGTTGTAACAAATGGAATCACTTACAATTGTTAGTCGATTCAGTTTTTTTGCGATCATAGCACTCAACGACCATTATAAATGAAATTTCACAAATATTGGACATCGTTTTATATATGAATCAAATATACGATGTTCAATATTTGTGAAATTCGATTGGAATTATTACTCATCTATTAATATAATCTTAACTATAGTTAGTCATTTGCAACAATACTGAAATGTTAATTTTTAACCAAATTTAAACGCATTTATTACAAATTACAAAATATAAATTTTCCACTTTAATGTTGAAACTAAAAAATGGAGACATTAATGTGTTAACACCAAAGACAAGACTCTTAAGTCATAATCAAAAGTTCTAATGAAATACTATTTTTGTTGTTATAAAAGTGAATACATCAATAATTACGTAATTTGAATTAGAAAATACTTTTCATGAGATTTACATATTTATAAATTTATTTATATCAAAATTGAGTATGAAAAATTATTTATTTATAATTTCGCGATTCACTGCATTTCGATAAATCATAAATAATAGAGTATAATTTAATGTGATAATTGAAGACGAATGAGTTAAGAGTGAAAATTTTTAATAAAAATAATCACTTTCTTTTAATTCGACGATCGGCAGAATCATCTCCGAATCACTATCATTATCATCGAATTGTGATTCGCTTTGAGTTTCGTCTGAAATTTCCGAAACAAAAAAGTGTGCATCAGAAATGTGACGCTTTAGATCCTCAATATGATTAAACTCGTCATTACAATGCGGACATACGATGCTTTTGAACGAATCATTTGAATCACTCTTTAGATTTCGTATATAAATGAACGGCAATTGATGAACCTTCAATCGATGTCTGTTGAGTGTTTGAAAATGTGCAAATACTTTACCACAGTTCGGCTGATAACACGTGAATGAATGTACTTTATTCTTTTCGTAAGGATTGCGATATAAACAGTCAGACTCATCAGTGACGCTTTTTTCGATAATTTCTATATCATTTGTGTGTTTATCTGTAACCATTGACTGACCATTCTCAAATGACATTGATTTATGGCACTGTGAACGGTGTCTGTTAAGCGATTGAATGGATTCAAATGTTCTGCCGCATTTCGACACATCACATCGATACATGTGTTGTTTGACATTTCGTAATTCACTTTCAATTACATCATCATCCGGTTGATGATTCTTCATTGTCATGTGTTCCTTAAGTACTGATATATTACGAAACAATTTCTTACACTTCGGACATTCGTGAGTATTTTTTGCATCAATTAAATGCTCATTTCTCAAATGTTCATTTAACCGTTCCATTCTCACAGTACTAAATCGACAATTCATTTCCGAACATCGGTATGTTTTGCCATTATCGGTGCTACAATCATCCAATTGCATCATTCCTTCGCTCTCAATCGATTGGCTCTGCGAACGCAATGATCGCGAATCTCCCGAATGTGATGCTCTTTCATATTCAAAAGACATATTTAAATCTCCGCTATCATTTGCTTTATCCTCTTCAATCGGTTTCGAATCATCAGTAAAATTCGATTCAAACAGAAGAGGATTTATACGATTCGGTGATACATTCAAATCATTCAAATCAATTTCTCTGTAAATCAAACATTACAATTAAAATACAATAAACATAATTAAAACATAAATTACTCTGTTTTTATTTGATAATGTCCATTGACATGACTCTGATACACGTGAAGCAAATCAGTTTTGAATCCGCAATTCCGGTGCGAACATTCAAAGAGACGCCCGCGCGTTGATTTGGATGATGCACGTGCTGCACGTGCAGTTGAAGAGTGCGGTGAACTGAACGATGATTTACCTCTGCACCAATTATTAAGATGAGCATTTAATATATCGGTACGATTAAATGTTTTCCCGCATTTGTGACAATTAAAGGGTCTTTCTCCGGTGTGCGTCAGCATATGGCGATTTATATGATAACCGCCATATTTGGTACGAAATGTGCATTTATCGATCGGACAGCGGTAAAATGTTTCTCCGTTTTCCTTCACTTTAATGTACGGAACTTTTGATACACGTTTTGTTACGGGAGAATCCTTTTCATATGTATTTAAATTACAATTGTCAAATGTGGAAACATCAATGGGTTTAAGTATTGACAAAGAATTTGTAGCGATATCATTGCGGACATTTTTTGCATTTTCACCACAATTAGAATAGTCTTTTGATAATTTACTGATCCATAAATGGTGAGCGTCACTCAAATGTTTGCGCAAATACTGTGGTTTTGAGAATCGTGTATTGCAATTCGGGACATCGCATCGGAACGGATTCGTTTTATCATCAGATTCTACAGGCATTTGACGCTTATTCTTTGAATCATCTTTCGCCGCTCTTTTCAATTCCATTTGCAAATCATTGGGAAAGACTCTTTTAATACGTGACGATCGCCGTGGCGTTTCACCATCCGCACGTGCATGACCCGCATCATCATCGACAATCGCTTTCAATGGTGTCGCATCACGACATTTATAAACGACGATCTTTGGCAGTGATATATTTGTTGTAATGACACACAAATTGCGTTCCCATTGTTTGTAATTGGATAATGACTCATTATAAGTAAACTTTAACTGAGCATATATATCATCATTAACCATCGCATTATGCGATTCCAAATAATTAATCATTTCATTGTTGAAGCGAATGCATTTGTTTGACGCGTCACGAATCTGATTAAACATTAAAACCTTTTCATTTTGTACTGTTAATTCATCCCTTAGATGAGTGTTTTCCTTTTGCAAATGCCGAATCTTCTGCAGCATTTGATCATAATTGAGACACTCTATGATGTCACTCATCTTTTCATTAATACTCAACGATTCGCATTAATATAATTACATTATAAATACATTATTTCAATGGTATTATATTCTCATTAAATTGTAATGGAATTTCCATTATGGAATAAGTGTTTAACCTAAATATAGTTGCCATAGAAACTGTATAAACAGTAAAAATATTTGTAAAGACTCCGCCACTCCTTAACCATTCAATGGAATGGGTTTGTTACTCACGTGATTTGCATTCATTCCTATGCTATGATTGGATGAAAATGGTCAATAAATAAAGCGGCGAAATGATTTAACAAATGATACGATACCACTTCAATAATACGGGTGACGCCAAACATTGGACCGCACTTTTTGAATATTTTTGCATATTCAAAACAATTAACGAACACAAAATTAAAGATTTTTAAGTAAATAATCATGGATTATAAATAATGAAAATGTCGTGAATATTCTATAAGCAGTGCCATCGAATCATTTATTTAATTCAAATGAATTGAAATGAATTTATAACACTATCATTTGTTATGCAATTTCTGGAAAAACAATTAAAAATGAAATTTAAGTCATGATTTATTAATGATTGAAATATTATATGATAGTCTTATACTTAAGTAGTACTGTAAATATTGATTTTTTCACATTAAAAGAGTAAGAAAAAACAATTATAAATAGAAATGTCATAAAATCGAATCATATATACTATATTAATCACCATGTTAATTATTTATACAAAAATGACATTAAAATTTAAGTCAAAAATCGAGAATCACAATTAACTGTTTACAAATATATTATTTTTAAAAAATAAAACTATTGTTATGGTTATGATGCACAAATGAGCATTACAACGAAACACGGGACCATTGCAGTTACAAGAGTTTTCAGAATTTTAATACAATTGAGCTCTTAAATGTCTAAACTATAACATGTTATATATAACATATACGTTATGCATACCATTCAATTATGAATTATTGAGAAAAACAAATTAAAGGATTTATATTAAAGAAAAAAAAAATTAAAAACACTAAAATGAATGAATGATACATAATGCATTGTATTGTATTGTTTAATACTTGCAATGGATGTATCAATGCTGCTCTTTATTCAGTCGTAACGCTCAATTACAATTGACCGCTCCAATGGAAAAGGGCACGGAGAGCAGTGTGTGCATATGACAAACACGAGTTTAGTTTCAGTGCGCATTAAAATTATGAAGAAATTTATTTAATTAATTTCTTTTACTTTTGGTTTTAATCTAAATTCTTCCATAGAATGTTATGCCATAATTTAATTTAGCATTGTATAGGGTCTCATATGTGTATGTCAATGTATGTCAACGAAATTTAGAAAAACATGATAACTCTAATGATGCCCTTTTTCCATTGGAACGGTCAATTATAATGTTGAATCGCAATTTATATTCAGTGTTTATTCACTATATGCTCGTTTTGATGCGGATCTTAACTTTAAATTTGGCGCGGGTTTTGGTAGACTTTGAGATTCGCTGTTTTTAGGAGAATCATAAATTTTATCGATTTTATCGGAATGCATTTTCTGTATATGATTTTGAAGTGAATCGTAATTCACATATTTTCCATCGCAATGATCACAAATAATATGTCCTTTTATCGGTAAATGAAATTCTTTTTCATGAGCGGAGAGATCATTGATGGTCTCACCGAAGTATTCGCACGTCGGTTCGTGGCACTTCGGCCAATTCAAAGATCCCGATTTTCCGAGACTCTTCATTAACTTGTGATGCCATTCGGTTGTTTCGGGTGTTATGATCGGTGTTTTCGGAACGGAATCATTAACATTATCGTTTTTATTTTCATCATTATTATTAAATCCTTCGATATTTTCAGAGAATAAAAACGGATGAATCATGACATTTGTATCATCATCGTCATTCATTTGATTGTATCCCAAATACGGTTTTGATAATTGTAGACTTTTGTGGGCTCTTTTATTACAGATTTTAATATGTGAAACCGAAACTTTTTTATTGTTAAACGTTTTATCGCATTTTCTGCATTTATATGTCTCTTTCGTCCGTTTCATTTCTTCTGCTTTTGCATGTCTCTTTAAATGTTTATTAAAGTAATATTTGACTTCACTCTGATATGTGCACCCATCAAATGAACATACGTACAGAATGCGTTTCTTTTCTTTTCGTGGTGATTTCCGTTTTAAATCATTAACCTTTATTTGAATATTCTCGTCTTTCGATTTATGTAATAACTGTTCGATTTCACTTCTCAATAATTTTCTTATATTAGGGTTTTCTTTTACTTTTCTTTTAGATTTAGGAAAACTTTGCGATGATTTTTCATGAATATCGTCATTTTTCATATGTTTATTCTTATAATGACGTCGCATCGTGTCTCTTGAACTGTACATATTACCACATTTCGGGTAATCACAAACGACCCTCTTTTGTGTTTCATTCATTTCATCGTTATGTTCGGTTTTGAGTTTTGTTTTGCCTTTCATTTTGACAGTCGTATCTTTAGTATGATTTTCTTTTTTATCATCAGTTACTTTAGACATTTGTTTTGTACTGTTTTTATCGGAATCGCAAAGTAATTGCGCATCGTAATGCACGGCCTTTCGAATGGGACGTGACGTGCGACGTTTGAAGTGAGAAGAGTCATCGGTAATCACCGAATTTTGTTGAGAGTTATCATTAATCTCTTTATCATGACTATGATCGGTTTCCATTGAACAATCTTTAAGAATGATCTTCGGTAATGATACGTTCGCAATGATATTGTAATTCTTCTCTAATTCCTCAAATCGCTTAAATATAACGTTAAAATTGTTTTTGATACTCAAATATTCATTTTCCATTTCCAAATACATTTTTGGTATTCGCATCTCCAAACGTTTCACCATTTTCTTGGACATTTCAAAACCAATTTTAGACTCATTATAAATCTTAATTAACAGTGAATTCCTATGTTCGGTCAGTGTTAAGGCATCACTTAAATCAAATTTCTCATTCTTCAATTGTCTTATTTTGACACTTAAACTCTCCTTTAGTTTTAAGCAATCATTACATGAATTTTTCACGTTTTCCATTGTTTTGGATATACTCTCATTTATAAATATTTATAAATATTCATAAATACTCAATAAATAGTAAAATGTATTAATTTACGATGATTTTAATTGAATAAAATTCAAACGCAAATGAAATGGATTTTTTCATCACGAAAATTAAATACAATAACAAACCGCGGAATGCGGATATTGATATTCACGTTTTGCATTATTATAGCATAGAGAATCGCAACAAATATTGTATACGTATTGTACCATTATGACGTTCTCATAAGCGGGTCACAAAGACACGCCCATCCAATTCAACGCACTAATTATTCCCCGGAATGAGCCTTTAAATAAATTATTTATTTTATTTAAAAAATTAATATAAATTCGCACGTACATATGTTACGGGATTTTCAAAAACCGGAGGGGAAATTTTCATTTTTAATTGTGGAGTAAATTCAATGAGTTTGGCTTTAGGGGGATAATGTTGAAATTTAAGAGCGTTTTATATTTTTCCCAATTTTTCGAAGGGACGGAGGTCAATTCTTGCCAAAATGCAAAGGGTCATACTCGAAAATCCATT